>CAWUFW010029422.1:0-19119 GCA_963921515.1 Calotriton arnoldi | reverse complement strand
AATGGTGCCAGGTCTAACACATATCAATTGTCTAGAGTTGTTGGCCGGCTCTTTTGCCATCAAGTCAATATCCCCAGTAAAGAGCAATTGTTGCATCCTGCTCAGGATGGACAATATATCAGCGGTGAGATACATAAATCGCCTAGGAGGGACAAGATCTCGTCTGCTAGCCAACATTGCTCGAGAATTCTGGCACTTCTGCCTGGCACAGAAGATCATGATAATAGCTGAATACATTCCCGGCAAGGACAATCGAGTGGCAAATTGGAACTCCAGGTTTCTGACAGACTTCAGCGACTGGCAACTCCATCCTGCCGTATTTCAAGAGATCATGAATATTCGAGGCCCATGTCAGATAGACCTCTTTGCCTCCCGTCTCAACACCCAGCTTCCCCGCTTCTTCAGCTGGACCGGACCCAATGGCAATGGGAACGGATGCCTTTCTTCATCAGTGGGGCTCTCAGAGGAATTACGCTTTTCCTCCGTTTGCATTGATCCCGAGAGTGGCGGCTCTGGGCCGTCGACAGTCAGCATCGTTGGTATTAGTCACACCGTTATGGAAGACACAATCGTTGTTCCTGACTCTCCTGGAGTTGTCAGTGGATCTGCCATTTCAACTTCCTGTTTTTCCACAATTACTCCTGGACCCAGTGGGCTCCCCACACCCACTGATCCTTCAATCTCAACTAGTACTCATGGTTTGGACGCTCACAGGAGACATGAACGAATTGAGGGCCTTTCATCAGTGGCTGCTGAGTTTATACAACAGGCTTGGGCTCCATCCACCCGAAAAAGATATTCTTCAGCATGGAAACGCTGGATGGGTTGGTGCCTTTAACGGCAGGTGGATCCTGTGGGATCAGATTTGAAAGAGATTTTATATTTTTTGTCTGAATGTGCAGATTCAGGATTATGCTACAGATCAGTGAACAATTTTAGGTCTGCATTGTCTGCTGGACATGACCACATAGATGGCAAACCGGTTGGGATCCATCCAATGGTATGTAAGTTGATGAAAGGGATAAGGATCCTCCGAGACCCAGATACAATACGTTATGGAATGTGTCTAATGTTCTCTCATTATTAGAATCTTGGCCTGCTAATAAATATTTATCATTAAAACAGATTTCTGCAAAACTTACCATGCTTTTATGTCTTATTTCTTGTCGTAGAGTTTCTGATGTGCATGCCTTAGATCTGGCAGGGAGAATTTTCTCTCCCCAGGGGGTATCATTTGTTATTTCCAGAAGAACTAAAACAATGTCTCGCTCAGTTGATTATCCTGCTTTTCCTCACAATGATAAATTATGTGTTTTGAAATGTTTGTAAACGTATGAAGAACAAACTTTATCTCATAGAACTGATCCTCTAGGACCATTACTTTTGTCTATCCAGAAACCTTTCTGTCCAGTATCAGCGGTCACCTTGGCTCGTTGGGTCAGATGGGTTATGGCCGAAGCTGGTATAGATATATCTGTGTATGGCACTCACTCTACAAGAGGTGCTATGGTCTCTAAGGCTTTTGTTATGGGATCCAGGTTAGAGGATATTCTGAAAGTAGCGGATTGGTCATCCGATTCAATGTTTGAAATATTTTATTACAAACCAATTGTACATGTTTCTTCTGTGGATGTTGGTCAGCTTTGAACCAGCATAATCTGAGCCTCCGGTCCTGCCATAGAATACAAACTTTTCCAGCGTTCGCAACAAGAATTTTAGATTCTATTAAGGACATGGAGGCGAGGATTATCCCACCCGTTGGGACAGGTAAGAGTTGTATTACTGCTGTCATTATGTCATATGCTATGTTGCGACATGTTTATTCCCTCCCTTAAATACCAAACTTCATAGTTCGATGGTTTTCAAACTTGTTTCTGATTTCAGGAACGGATTCCAAACAGAACTGAATATGGAGTATCTCCTGTCTACGTTTTCTTTGCTGTTCATGGATAAAGTTGTCTCGTCCGAGACCAGTTATTTGGAGTTGCACTCCGTTGAGAACTGAAACGGTATCCTGTTTTGACTTGCACTAAAGAAAGACTGCTTATTGCAAAGAAAGAGGCAGTAAGATGGTGCCTCGCTATTTTGTAGACTATGGAATGACCGGATTGGTTAATGAAGGAGGCGTGGTTCAAAGCCTTATGGGACATGTAGTGTTTATGTGAATTTACTGTTTTTTCATTGGCTGCTGTTTTGAGTAGTAAAGATTGAGAAGCATAATCCTTGCCTCAGTGTCCTTAATAGAATCGAAAATTCTTGTCGCAAATGCTGGAAAATTTTGTATTTTCATAAAAACGTAGGGCTCCTTTAGACACTGGAGGTAAGTCCAAAGAGTCTTTCTGCAGCCATAACACAGACTAGCAATGTATTAGACAGCAGCTGTTAAATGGCCTTGGAAAGAATCCACTGCTGAGGAGAAAAGAAGCTGGAGCAAAAAACTCCGATGTGGGCAGCAGAGGACCAAACTCTGGAGCAACACCGAGGATTCTGAATGGCAAAGAAACTGCTCAATGTTGGAATGGAACAAAGTCTTTTCAGGCAGCCCCCATGCTCAAGGCTTCAGAGAACACACACCTCCATAACATTAGTCCACGGCCCTATATATTTAATTCGTGCTCAATGTATGCTGGTAGAATGCTGTTGCATAACATCACTGTCAAATTGAAATTCCTGACCACTTTACAAATTAGCTCAGTGTTAGATAAATAGCTGCTCAAATTATGCCATCCAATGACACACCTGAATTCAACTTCAACACCAATTGAGGTGGACGGGGAAAAAGAGTGTGAAATCAAACAAATCTTAAGTTCTAAAATCGTGGGATGAAGATTTACTATTTAAAAGACTGAAAAAGATTTGGTCCCAAAGAAAGATCCTGGGAGCCAGCTGCTCATCGTCAGGCCCACCCCAACTTCTACAATGACATCATATCAATTCAGAAAAACTGCTGAGACGGCGGCCATTAAGGGAAGGATTATTGCAATCATCCATAAGGCTCTCCTTTGCAGTTCTCAACACTTTAGATATACTCCCACTCTGGCCTGCTCCAGCTGGAAAGGAAAGAGTCAAGACATGTAGATGTAGGGTGGTTTGCTCTTGATGATGCACGTAAATCAGTTATCATGTTTAACACATTTGAGGAAAGGCCATTTGCAGTGAAATGTATGAAGTTGCAATGATGGCAACATTGGTGTGATTCTCTCCCATTCAGTTTTATGGCCAAATGCATGTGGCCGTTGCAAATGGAGCAATGGTGCATGAAGGTCTCCCGTTCACTCCTATGGCCATAACCTTCTGGAAAAGGTTGCACAAGATTTGCACATCCTGGCAGCCATTTTGGAACCCAAAAACTATAAATATGTCACTCTAGAGCACTGCACCCTTTACTAGGCAATTGAGGCCAAGATCAGAATCTAGCAGCAACTCAAGTAATTACCTGGGCCTAGAATCCAGATGCTTGCAGTACAACTTTACTCGACATCAAGTCATCTCCAGAACTCACCTGCGGAAAAGAAAGAAAGTGATAAGTGCAATAATAATCGTTTTCCTTGAAAACAAAGACAGAAGCAGCTGAGGAAAAAACTTCATATTACATCTTAAACCATCATAGGACATGTACGAAACAGCACACAAGTGGCTTACTTAGTGCAGCAAAGTATGTAAGGAATATACAAGAACTATCATCTACAAAAGGAAAAACTGAAAGTTACTTGATTAATCTCTGTGAATCATCAGAATTGGGGTTACTACAAAAGGAGACAGACCAAAGGTTTTAACAGAGAACCAGAAGCAGTCATACTGGTTATTTGAAAACAAACTGTAACATAATTAATCTATGTGAGGTGAAACAGTGTTCAAGGAAGATAACTAATCAAAGATAGCATCATAACATAAGGCTGCCACAACTTGGGATAATTTTATATTTCCAGCATAGCTACGAAGAGCCAGAGATGCTTTTCAGACTTTGAATCTTAATAACCAACTTCTATTGCTAAAAGAGCAAAGTAAGGTGTGTGATGAAATGGCAGATGAGATGAAAACTGCTGATACATATTTCAGAGAACGAAGAAGAAAGACAAATAAGACTTATCACAAGCAGCATTTTGTAATGTTTAGCAGAACTATACTAGCATTACTAACGTACCACAAAATGCCATTCACAAACCTAAGAGTGTCAATATTCGCCTCCACCACTCCTATTTTTTCTCTGGGGAGATTCTCACACATGTAAGTTTGCTACTTAGTAGTAAATATGGGAGAGACTTGAAGGAGTGACTGAAAAAGGGGCATTAGTAATATTAAACTAGAGGGTTTACAGAGGAGCAAAGAGGGGGTTAGGGCGGGTTAGGCATGGGTTTAGGGAGGGCTATGCACCCATACACAAAATTAAGCCCATTGATATTCACATACTGCATTTCTAAAGTTATTGCATCAAACAAGGAACTAAAACAATTGTAAAGTACTCAGAGTTGGACCAACACCACACATGGCCAACCACTGGTACTGCAACACCCTCCCATAGAAAATAAAGGAGACAGAGACTTCAAATAAAATCCCATTTGAAA
This sequence comes from Calotriton arnoldi, assembly GCA_963921515.1. NCBI lineage: Eukaryota > Metazoa > Chordata > Amphibia > Caudata > Salamandridae > Calotriton > Calotriton arnoldi. Next base: position 14,554 of record CAWUFW010029422.1, on the reverse strand, counting down.
CATTGTTAAATTAAATGAAGTTATTTAAATAAGTTATGTAAAATAGTTACAACTATAAAGAAATATAATTCATTGTTTGAAATGTCAATAATAAAATTTTAAAAAAGAATTATTCACAGCATGGTGCACTTATAAATCCCCAAAAATGCAGAAAGGGACCCTGGAGAGATGTAAATTTGGGTAAATAGCATACAAATATGAAATGCTTACACACACAATATCAACTCTAACTGCACAAGGAAGAAGACAAGTCAAGGAGGATATTGGCATGGCTCATTAAAGGAGAACAATCAAGTAAATACATTAGCAGTACTGACTGAGAAAGGGGAGCGCATGACTGTACCCAGAGAGGAGGGGGGGGGGGAATGCTACTCAATGCCTAGGTGCCTCGGCTTGGTGGAATGAGGAAAAGCAGTTTAACCGAGCCGAGGGATAACCAGGGGCTCACTTCAGCATCCTTTCACAGTTATTGCTGTGAATGTTCAACAGCTAACAGTGGTGGCCCTGCACACAGCTGTTATCTGTTGAACATCCACAGCAATGGCTGTGAAACAAAGGCTTCAGAGGCAAAGGGGGGATGGTTTCAAACCCTTTGGTCTTCAAGAGGCCTTTTTTTTAATTAGGACATTCTACGCTCAGGGGTAGAATGTCCTAATGGCCCGCAGTGGGCTATACTGGCCATGTTGAAGGACCTTGTTTTCGGCTCAGGCTTTTAAACCTGGAGCAAGCCTTTAATGGATGGTATAGCCTGCTACCGTGGCTATAAGAAAGGTCTATTGTCATAACTTTACCGGGAAAAATTATACATACTTGCTTGAATATTATTAAAAATATCTAGTTCAGACTTGAAAGTTGATTTTTGACATCTATGCTAGAAATGTAACTTTTAAAATGCACCCTTTTGATACCTGCCAGTTAACCAGAATTAAGCCAGTTTTAAGACTTGTCTTCTTCCAGAGGCAGTAATTAGTGTAGGACTGCCAGAACACAACAGAGCAACTTATAAAACCAGGAAGCTTGTTGAAGTGCAGACACTGAAATTACCACTTAGCAGGAAAAAGCCACCTACATGACTCCCCTCGCAGACGCCTCAACATAATCTCCTACGCAGACGACACTCAACTTATCCTCTTGCTGTCCGAGGACCTCTCCAATGCCAAAACCAACTTCTGTGACGCCATGACCAATGTAGGCAATTGGAAGAGGGACAACTGCCTCAAACTCAACTCTGGCAAGACAGAAGTACTGATCTTCAGTAAGAATACCTCCTTATGGGATCTCAGTTGGTGGCCAGCAGAACTCGGACCAACACCCACACCAACAGAGGACGCACGCAACCTAAGCATCATCCTTGACAAGTAACTGACCGTGAAATAACAAGTCAATGCAGTCACTTCCACCTGCTTCCACACTCTGCGCATGCTCCACAGAATCTTCAGATCGATCCAAGTCAACACCAAAAAGACCATCACATAGGCCTTCGTCACCAGCCGCCTCAACTAGGGCAATCCTCTCTATGCCAGCATCTCCACCCAGCTTCTCGGAAGACTCCAGACCATACAGAATGCTGCAGCCAGGCTCATCCTGCACCTTACCAAACAAACCCACATCACCCCCCACTTCAGAAGCCTCCACTGGCTCCCCATCCAGAAAAGATGCCAGTTCAAGATCCTCACGAACGCCTGCAACTCTACATGATCAAGGACCATCCTACCTCAACCATCGACTGAGCTTCAATCTACCAACAAGACACCAGTTCTTCACCTCTTTTGCCCTCGTGCACCCCACTAGCATCCGCCTCAGTCACAGTGGGGGCCGCTCCTTTTACTACATCACCGCCAAGACCTGGAACGAATTGCCACTCCACCTCCAAGCAGCACCCTCCCTGTTGGACTTCAGAAAGAAACACAAGACCTGGCTCTTCGACAGAGATACAGCACCCTCAGCACCCAGATACCCCTAAGGGTGATAGTGCTGTGCTATAAAAATGCTAATTCATTGATTGATTGATGTGAGGGAACATGAACAGATGGCATCACAAATGACTGCAGTGACAACATCCCTGTTCACATGAAAATACCAGATTTAGATGTAAGTGATAGAAGCCTTATATTGTCCCCCAGGCTCTTGTCTCAGCCCACAGGAGAATCCAGATCAGGAAAATGGTTGCTTACTAATTTTCCTAGGGATGGACTTGGGAAGGGGATTCAGAACTCCTAAGTAGGGAGCCAGGCCCTCCATTTTGAACAGAGGCCTCTGGAAAAGTTTAGAGTTGGGTAAAACAGAAAGAGCTGAAACAAAGGGTTGGGTTTTGGTGGGAACTCTGTCAGCATTGGGCCCAAGGAGATCTCCAATCTCTAGCTAGTGTTTTTGATGAAATGCCATTCCTAGACCTGGACAAACACCGGGTGAAGGAAGAATTCTGTCGGACTTGCTGGGAAAGAAGCTTGAAGGACTCTTTATCTCCTCTTATACCCAGGGAATAGAAATACTCTGAAAGGATCCTACCCTGTTCATTTCTTCAGGAACACAAAGTGCTGAAGAAGGGATTCTTCCTGTATGGTAGGACCATCTATGTAGGTGGGAGTGGACTGCCCAGGACCATGGGGGAGCCCTAGCTGAAGAGACACCTGGACCTAAAAGCATACCCTCAGCACCTGGGAGCTGTAGGAATGCCTTATTCGACTTCAAAGGACTTCATTCTCCTGCCCTGACCTACTGGAAGAAAGTGAGAACCATAAAAGGATCAAAGTCCCAAGTTAAAACGTTAGACTGGTGTGATCTGCAAGGCTTACCTGCATTCCACCCCATTGAGCGAGATGTGAAATTGCAATTACTTCAGATTGACTGTATTAGTTATTTTTTCTGTTTCTTGGCGCTTTCTACCTTAAAACTCCAAGGAAATGTTTTATCTTCATTTCCCAATCCATTTTCATCATTTTAGTTTTATTAATTTATTGCTAATGTTTTTTTGGAATTCTATTCTGTTTGGAAGTGCTTCTTGTTTGTGCCATGACTAGAAGTGGTTAAAAAGAGTTTCTCTTGAACTGTGTTATGACCCAATAAGATTTGTATTAATCAATTCCTTATTGGCAATAACAGTTAACAACATCAAGTTGGAGGTACATCCTTTTCCAAGTAAATAACTCAATGTGTGACATACATCTGATCTGTCAAATACACTATTTTAAATATCATATTTTTATGGGCTTAAACTCAGCCTCTTCATCAGACCTGGAAATCCGCTATATTACAATTGTTCCCACTAACAGAATTAGCATTAACTGTTAGACCTTGTTTCTAGTATCATACAGCTGGGTCTCTTAGTTTGAATACAGCATCTCAACACCTCCTATATATTTCTCATTAACAAATGTGTAAATGATGTTTACAATGCGGTCAGATTACTCCTCTTGCCTCAAAATAAAAAAGATAGATTTTATCAACATTTAAAACCTGAACTCGAACCCTTGTCAATCTATAGTGTTAATATTATAGTAAGTAATCCATACGCGCTATTATAAGAGCAGGCCATGCTTTAAACAAAACCATACAAAGCATAACCCTTAATAGAATTACTAAATACTTTCTCTTTAATACTAATATATCATCTTAATATCTTCAATACATTTCACAATCACATCTGTGTATGTTAAACTTGAAAACCTATATCAGCCTAATAATGAAACTGTTTTTGTTAAAATTAAACCGATGATATTTACTAAATGGTAATTCTGTTAGACAGTATTCTGTTACCATACTTACCCATACGTTTGCTTAACAGGATCCAATGAGAGCAGTTCAGTTAAATACCATTAGACCACATTAAAACAGAATTAGCACATATAACAGAATTATAGACTTTACAGTGTCATGTGATTTGCAAAACTGAAGGTTTCTCAATTAATTCTCCTTTTCACTTTGCTTCGGGCTTGTATCAAAAAAGCCTGTTTTTCTCTGAGCTGCTGTTCATTGTTGCCACACCTTGATGAACCACTTACAGGCAAGATACAAACAAATTTCGCTTTCACATTTTGTTTTGGTCATGTTCATAAGAAAAGGATTTATTGTTTAGTTAATTAAAATCAATACAACGAGTAAACAAATATTTTCAGTAAAAATATAAAATGAACAATACATTTACTTTGACGCTCTGATTAAGCAAATTCATAAAATACAGCCCAGCTAGATAGATCTATGGAAGGCTGAATCTTTTAACAATAATGAACCTGACAAAGTGCTAAACTGCATTTTGACTCTGCTCTGGAATGTGCAAAGAGGCAATTGCTTTTTCGACTGTACATTTACTAGTACTGCGCAACGTTGTGTCTGGAAGCAGTTATTAATCTGCCGAGCTACTGGACTACATAATAGCTACCCTGAGGTATACAAAATAGGCAAGAATGTTTCAGACGATGGCCAAGGTCTGTTTTTTGAGTGTTCGGGGCCTGTGCGGGATAATCCACGAATTTCACCAGGTTGCAGTTTATTTGGGTGTACATACCATTCAGAAATTGAATTACAGCCTGTTTATAGGTTTGTATTTGTAGTGAATTAAAATGATTTCTTAAAAGTTTCCTTCACACAGGTGTCAAATTAGGACATACGCACAGATACGAATCAGCAAGACTCCTTAGACCAGTGCTTTCAAAACCTTTTTGAACCAGCACATGAGGCGGGCGATTTTTTTAATGTAACTAAAGCATCGTGTGGTAGTGCATTGTCATGTACGGACAGTACATTTATCCATTGAAATGGCCACTACATATGCACAGACATTCTGTTTTACTGGTAAAACTAAATAAAACACAAATGACTGTGTGGAAAACTAGTTTCAGTGAATATTTATCACCAAGTAAAGGTTTTGATTTGTTATGATCCTATTAAAACCTTTGTTTCCATCACCCTTCAGAATTACAAGAAAAATGCTGACTGTGTACTGTTGTTTTACATGTATTTGCTGTGTGATGTGATAGGCACCACCCTGGGAACGCCAAAGAACCGCCTGCCAGACAGGAGAACACTCCTATTCTGGCGAGCGGTTCAAACATGGGTTTGGTCGTGCGGGAATGGGGTGGTCCCGCTGCTGGATCGCCAAACTCATAATAAGGCCCTTAGACTTTTCCAACCCACCAAAAATCAGCCAGGGCCCCACAGTTTGGGAAGCACTGGCTTACACCAAGTTTGTTTCCACCAAGGAGTGAAACCCTTTGTTGGAAAAGGAATTTTAGTATAATATGTGCTAAGAAGTTAATTTTGAAGTAATGCTGTTGAGTTGGCTCATAAAAAGTTATCATCCAAGAATGTCCCATTTTCGCTGTTTGGTCTTTGTCTTGTACAAACGAAAGTCTCTTTGCTACTTTATTAACTAATCTTTTAAAAAAGGTTAAAGGAATGGCCTTTTCCCATAAATTGTTAATAAATAGGACCTGATTTAGATCTTGGTGGACGGGTTACTCAGTCACAACGGTGACGGATATCCCGTCGACTGAAATATCAATTCCATAGGATATAATGGGATTTATATTTCGGAGGACGGGATATCCGTCACCATTGTGACAGAGTAACCCGTCCCCCAAAGTCAAAATTAGGCCCTAGGATTGGAAAGGGATTCTGATAGGTAGGCTGACAATGGGTTGTGTTCTCATTCCATGATTTTTCTGTCCATTCCAAGTGGCCAGGAGAGTTTGACGATGATTCTCACGTCTTTTTGCAAGTTTTAATGAAGGCTTCCTATGGGGCTAAAGCTTGCTTTGAGAGACCAAACTCAAGACAGATCTGCTTCTGTGTTGTATTCGGTTCATGTTTGAAAACCCCACTACAAATTTTTATGTGGAGAATATCCAGTAATGTAGAACCTTTCGCTCTTATGATGTCTGCTCCTAGCAAAGTGTTAGTGATAATTTGCTACCAATGATATTAAAAAGAGGCTCTAGGGAGAAGCCTTGAATTTTTTTAAGAGGTACTTAAAAGCAAATAGAACAGATCTTGTCTTGGCTTTTTATAGAGTTGAGGTGTGAGATGAAATTACAGCGTATGTCGAAGGTGATCTCCAAGAATGCGTGAGTAGACACCTTGCTCAGTTCCTGATCATGGAACTATTTTACGTTTTTTCTTTATCCCAGAAATGAGTCCAAATGCCAAAAAGCTGAAAAGATATAGAAAGGAAATTTCAGGTGTTCTGAAGCTGGGGCTGTACATATCACATTTCAAACTCATTTTAGTAAAAAGATGTAGAATGTTTACAATGTGCTATTGCTTATACATTTATCTCAGTGTTACAGAGGAAGACCACTTGAATTATGTAAAGAGAAGGAATAAATTATGGAATGGGGTTAACTTGTTTATATGGCAAGAAAAATCAAACTTTGTGGCAAGAAAAGGCAAATTATGTGGCATAATGCAACATATATTTTGACAGTATTATTTTGGCATTTTTGTACACATGTGAGTTGAACACCTAACTACAGCATTCAGCAAATTAAAGGTGACCAGTTAATCTTTTATTCTGCTTGAGTTAGAAACTACTTTTTGTTAAAATCTGAAATTATTTGATAGGCAAGCTATTATGTGCCAAGTGCAGCAAATCCATAACTATACTAAAATCTCTGCAGCCTCTGAATCCCATAAATCCAGTATCACTGATAATAAAAAAAATATCACTTTTGTGTTTTAGCTGGACATTGATACATTGTGTCATGTTTTACTATATTTGGCAAACCCCTGCAGGAGTCCTAAAATTTGTTGTGTTCGGTTGACGTGCAGTGAAAAATGACATGGGTTAAACTTTGTACCAAGGCTTCACTAAGATAAGACATGAAGGGGTATATAATATGAACTCAGGGGCATATTATCAACGGCCAGCGATAATTATCGCTGGCCGTTCACAGCGTGAGAATAGTTATCGCCGGCTACCGCAGATAATTATCGCCATGCTAGCGCTGTATTAACAACGCATAGCGCAATGGCGATAATTATTCCTGCGATAGCTTGTTTTCCATGGAACATCGCTGGTTTTCCAGCGATGTTCCATGGAAAACGGCGATAACCTTTCTGATACGACCCTGTGGTCGTATCAGCAGAATCCATCTCCCATGTAAAGTATGCTTAAGTCAGGAATTTAACAGACTTTAAATTCCTGAGTTAAAGCAGAGGTAGCGCGATTTCTTTTATCGCTGCACCTCCTTGTTAATATCGCGAAGCTGCCTTCGCGATATTAACTTGTGTTGTTTTCACAGCCACGCCTTCTTTGCATCTCATTAGCGATGCAAGGCGAGGCTGTGAAAAAACGGGCTCTACATCAAGGAAACACGCGCTAGCGTGTCCTTGATGATATTGCGATATAATTATCGCCGCTTTTCGCCCGAAAACGGACGCTAAAGCGGCGATAATTATATCGCCAGCCCTTGATAATATGCCCCTCAGTGACTAGTCATCCATTCTCAATTACTAGATGTAGTCTAGAGGCTTATAACAATGACTGACAAACCAAATGAATCTGTTGTTCTATTTATGAAAACCTGTTGCATGTTGAGAATAAACATTCTTCCGCTTCTTTTGCAAAAATTACTTATTATAAAAGGTTTACCATAAAAGAATATACTTGAATTGTGTACATAGGCAGATTGTCAATTCTCTGCAGCACTGATATAACTGATGAGACTGAACGGTAATTTCTAGTAAATAATATTAGAAGCACCCACTTCAATGTACTCTGCTGGCCCACTCCAGGCACACCTAATTGCATGGCAGTGACCAAGATCTCACCTGCTGGAGTAATATTGTACAGCGCAAATGGGTAACATCATACAGCGCAGGTCCAGTGTCACTCAGTGCACTCCAATATACCTCCTTGTTAGCAGGACGTAATGCCCACCTCTAGTCCAGCCCCATCCCCAGACTCATTTTGGTGAGAACCTGCACGTCTGTTATCCCATTTAAAGCACTGCCCAACCCGGTATGGCAGCTGGAATGCTTTTTGTAAATCGTTTTTTTTTTACACCAAAATTTACCAAATCTGCCAGCATAGCATAGTTGGCACACTTTTATGAAAACTGCACTTAGGCCCTCATTACAGATTAAGGACTAAATTCCTATTTAGGAATCCGAATTACAAGTTGAGTGATCATTATTATATCCTCACTGTTTTCCCTTGATAGATTCCGAAATGCATGGGGGAAAAGACCTGGGAAAAAAAGAAAAACCTACAGCGCATTAAAAACCGATTGCTCATGTAATCCTTCATTTACCTGTTATAAATTCAGAGTAGGAGGTAAGTACCCCACCCTGTTCTGCAAAACTTGCATGGGGGTCCTAAGTTGCGAACTGTTGGGCTATGCGCTTTTGTAAAGCCCTAATTGCTGTTCCTGTGCTGCGCATTTGTAATGCTCCTATGTACATAGGTTTCTCACTTAAAAGCATTGACTCATGTGAACAAACCTCTATCTCTGGCGCCAAACTAATAACACACAGGGGCGAAGTGCAAGGACCGTGTTTATTACTAGAAAGCTTTCTCACAACACTGACACATAGATCACCTTTACTCCTTCGTCCATGCTCCTCATTCCAGTCCTCACTTCACAAGGTGGTCCCTCCCCCAAATAGACCTCCCAAGCATTAATTGGACAAAGACTTGTTAGAGATAGTCTTTCTTCTACTATTTTGCAGATACCTACAAAATATCTCCTACCTCACATTTCCACCTTTAGCTAACAACCTAAAATTATATAGGAGGTGCCTATAGAACTTGCAGAAGGAAGTTTGATTGTGGACTAAGGCTGAGGGCAATGAAGATTACCGGTATGTAATGGCAACATTATGGAGTTAACCATTATAGGTGCCCTCGGTGTAGGAAGTAAGGCATGACACAAGAGAGCTCAAGACTCGCCCCTAGCCACAGCTGTGATTACCTACGTGCAATGTGCCTTGCACATCTCTCTCAGGTGTGTCGAAGACGATGTTAGGAATTTTTCGGTAATTGTGGAGGAATACTTTACATTTTTCTCTCTGAAAGGCTGCTTAATTATCAACCCTGAGGCCCCAAACCCGCATAGTGATCTACAAATAGCTTTTGAGAATTAGCAGAAAGCCAGAAATAGAAACAGTGCGTAAATGCGTTTGTCTGTCTTTCACCATGTTTAACCAATCAATCAATTAAAATACTTCATTCGATTATTGAAAAACAATCATAAAAGCTTTGCAAACATCGAAAGTACATAAAAACATGGATACACTAGAAATGAGCAGCAATCAAAATGGAACTATCAAACCGTAAATGAATTTCGTTTCCGTACAGCAGATTTCAAGAAATTCCCAACGTGGAAACAAACCAAGGAAGTGCAAAACAGGCTTGTATTGATGAAAACTATATAGCTCAAGAACAGGTTTTAAAAACATTTTAGTTTGAAATGCATAGTATTTATGGAAAAAATTGAAATGATCCAAAGATTGTACAGAAATCTCATCACACAGAATGACAAAAATGGATGCAATTATCATATTGGCTCAATGTCAAATAAGGTTCCAGATAAAGTGATGTTTGAACGATGGCATAATCGCGCAGCAGAGCTTTCCTCAATTTCTCTTGTTCCCTAGATGGCACACTGTGGCTTATTAAAAACTTTTTAGCTTTGGGAATATCCTCTTTGGTGAAAAAGTCGCGAGAAGTAAACAATTCCTTCCAGCCTAGGGCTTTGGAGAGGGATCGTACATAATTTAGCCAGGGCATAGAAGTACCCTTCTCACAGTTCATACAATCCTTGATAATCTTCCGATTCAGGGTTGTATGTTAATTCGACCAGACAGAAACAGAGCAGTAATGGTGCAACCTTAAGTGAGCGGAATACATAGTCCAAACCCAATTCCTCATGTAACAAGAGGTGCAGTGTCAATGGGGGGAGGCTGAGCAAACGCCGGCAAAATCAGTTCTCCTCCGCCTGAACTTTAGTTGGATCCCGATAACCCTGAATTCCAGAGCCATGCATTAAACACTTCTGCATGTAGACCTCCATTAGCGGCTTCATTTTTCTTATTGTCTACTCTTTTGGTGAAATCGAACAAGGCACCCATGGAATGGTTAAAACATAAGCAACGGTTCGCTATACAAGGTAACCACGAACATTTAGCATCATTACGGCTGGACCGTACTCGTTCAGTCGGACACGCACAGCACGATTTGCTTGGAAAGCCCTCTGGATCAGAGTCGTATGGAGGGTTTTCCTAGCGAGATCGCAATCTGGCCCTTAGAGTCAAACGTAATTCCAAGGTAAGGAATATTGGTGGCCTGCTTGATTTGCTTATCCTTAATCCAAAAAGAACCTGTTTTGACTGCTTTCAAACTACATATCATACACTTGATTCTGGTGATGTTAGCTTCCAAGTCTAAGTTGTCAATAAAGGCAACAAAGCTGTTAATTAGAGCCTTCAAACCCCTCAGAGTACGGGGCATCAAGACAGCAACATCTGCGTAAAGCAGAGCCGGTACTGAGGTAGACTTAATCTTAGGTAGATCCTTCCCAGAGGCTTGCAGAGTGAAATTTAATCCATTTACATACAGGAGAAACAGAATGGGTGCCAGGACACAGCTCTGGCGAACACCACAGTGCAAGTTGAAGACATCAGTACAGTCTCCTTCTGGCCCATGCCCTAATTGCTGTTCCAGTGCTGCACATTCGTAATGCTCCTATGTACACAGATTTCTCACTTAAAAGCATTGACTTATAATAGACTTTATAAAAAAACAAAAACATGTGAACGAATCTCTAACTCTGGCGCCAAACTAATAACACACAGAGACAAAGTGCAAGTACCTTTATTTATTACTAGAAAGCATTCTCACAACCCTGACACATAGATCACCTTTACTCTTTCGTCCGTGCTCCTCATTTCAGTCCTCACTTCACGAGGTGCCCCCCCCCCCCCCCAATATACCTCTCGGGGGTTAATTCGACAAAGACTTGTTAGAGGTGATCTTTCATCTACTATTTTGTAGACACCTCACATTTCCACTTTTATATAAGAAGTTAAAATAATATTGGAGGTGCATATATAACTTAGAGAAGGAAGGTGGGTTGTGGACTTGGTCGAGGAACCCTAAGTCTCAGGGCAATGAAGATTACCGTTACGTAATAGCGTAATAGGAACATTACGGAGTTAACTTTTAGAGGTGTCCTAGGTGGAAGAAGTAGGATGTGACACAAGGGAGTTCAAGTCTCACCATTGGCACAGCTGTGATTACCTCTGTGAGTACCTACGTGCAATGTGCATAGGATGTCTCTCTCAGGTGTGTCGAAGACAATGTTCGGATTTGTTTGGTACTTGTGGAGGAATATTTTAGATTTTTGTCTCTGAAAGGGTACTTAATTATCAAAACTGAGGCCCCACACCTGCAGAGTGATGAGCAAATGTTTCAGGAGTGAGCATCAACACTATTTATAAAGTAAGACGAAATGTTACTTTAGCAAAGTTGGACCTTCCCCTTCATGAAGTGTAAATTTAAGCCTATGCCCTAATCAGTACACCTCCAACCTTTGTTCACTGGCCAGTCTTGGTAACAGTGGTCAAAGTTGTTCACCTAAAGTGAAGAAGGCACCAAATCTTCTACTGAATGAAAAAGAGAATGGGCTAAAAGATCATATGCTCTACATTTTGTATTTGCAGAATAAGTAATTTCAGAAATATGTAATTCCAGTAATGTGTTGTGTAATTAACGTTCATTTCTATTGCATCCACATATTTCCACCTTTGAAAATTGCTTAATTTGACAATTTTCACAAGTGTACATTGAACATATTTTGCTGGGAAGTCTTCAAAATTACAAGGTAATATCCTGATCAACTCCATAATAGGCATCAAAGGACATAATGAACACTTGGGTGCCAATTTACAAAGAGTTCAAACTACACAGTCCAACAAGTAAATTTGCTGAGCTACGTTGCTTGAATGGGAGAGAGATGAACTGTGCCATATCTCCTTATATGTAACGCAATTCTGCTCTCTCCCTGTGCTGGTACTCTTGTGGCTATCATACTCCAATGCCAGTACGTAGGACTAGGAGACACCACAGCACTTATGTGTCCATCGACACACAAACAAAGTGATCTTGCTAAGGGTATGGCCACTGCCAAGCGCTGCATCAAGCCACCTACTATTGCTAGCCCTACAGTGAGAAATTGGGTTGTTGGTTGAGGGGGGGTGTGTGCCCTTCTCAAACAACAGCCACAATCTTTGTCAGGGTGAACCACAAAAGTCACTGAATTGATCTGTACTTAACCCTCCGGTAGCTTGGCACACAACCAGTCAGGCTTAACGTAGAGGCACTTTGTAAAGTATTTATGCAGCACACTAACAGTATTAAAGTGAATCCACAATACAAGAAAGATCCCACACCAATTTAGAAAAATAGGATAAAATATAATACATTATTTGAGACCAAATCAACAAAAATCCAATCTTTAGAACTGGAGATACGCAATTTTAAAGATTTTAGGTAAGTATAGCACCTAAAAGTACAAAGTGGCACTCGCAGCCATCTGGCAGTGCTAGACCATGGGAAGTCACAAGTTCAGACTGACTGCAATGGAGTGCAGGCTTGCTACTGGAACCAAGTTAGTCCAGCTGAAAGAGTTACTTTCTTGCAGTCTGGCGCAAAGAGTCCAGTTCACGGTAGAGGAGGCTGCGAAGAGCAGGAAGAGCGTCGCAAATGGTCATCACTGTAGTGAGAAGATCCAGTCTGTCATCATTGCTGTAGCTTCGTGTTGGTGGTCACCGCAGGCTGTTGATGCAGTAATGTGAAGTACAGATCTCATGTTGCCAGTTGTCACTTGCGGTCACTGTATTGCGAAGAGTCGGGTTCAGCAGGTTTGCATTTGCAGACATGCAGGTAGCAAGGTCTGGGCACGAACAGGCCCATTCGTGGTCATGAAGAGCCCAAAACTTCAGAAGTTCTTTTCTTCCAGGAGGAGCTCAACTGATGCCACACTAATGGTCCTGGGCCTGGGAGGCACCTCTCTGGTATCAGGAACTCATGCCACCAGAGGCCAGCAGGGCTCAGGCAGGTCTAGTTGTAGGTCCAGAGAGGTCCAGTGCAGCAGGTCAGCTGGAAAGTTGCAGGGAGGCCCCTGGAGCTTGTTATGCTCCTGGAGTTCTGAACAGCAGGTCAGTCACCTGACCCTTAGAGTCACTTCATGTAGCCTGGTATGAAGGGAGCAGGTCCAGTCTTCCCCAGCAGGGCAGGCCTTCTTCTGTAGTATCCACAGGTCCAGGAGTGTACAGAAGAGTTGGTCTGCTGGTCCAATATTTATACCTGGTGCCAGATCTGAAGTGGAAGAAACTTCTAGACTTCCCCCCACATCTGGTTCTGGAATTTCCTTCCTCCTTTCTTGGTCCCAGGATGAGTGGAGTCTCAAAAGACTGGGGGGAATATTTACAAAAAAGTCAAACAGTGCAGCGCAGCAAGTCACTTTTTTACTGCGCTGTGCTGCGTGACAGGGAAAGGGCAGGAATGCACCATATTTAAATGAATACAATGCATTCCTATCCTTGTTCATGCTCTGGCACTGTTTTGGCTGCCTAGAGCCAACACAGTCACCCTTGTACCATGGTGCACGGGTGCCTGCGTTGTAGACAGGATTGTTTTTGTGCAGGAAAGGACATCTCCCTGCACAAAAACAACCCCGGGAGGCAAATTCCTCTTTCCATGTGTGCTACAGAATGCAGTACACATAGAAAGAGGAAGTAATGAGGGGAAATAAAGATATTTCTCTTTATTACGCTTCCCCTGGTAAGGTATAAGATTTTGGAGCATTCCCAGGCTTACAAGTTCTTACAAATCTAGGAATGCATCAAAATCCATGGGAGTTTCATAGGAATAACCAGGCAACGCCCATGGGACACCTACCCAGAGCAGATTCGCACAATGCAGAGATTTGTGCTGCGTTGCGCTAATCCAGATTTATGAAGCCACTCAGAGCCACGCAAAGTGGTTTTGTGTGGCTTCATAAATCTGTCGTAGAGGTTTGCATAGCGCATGTACCAGGTTGCACGGTGCAAATGCAACACAAGCTTATTGTAAATATGCCCCTATGCTCATTTGTGAGCGTGTGCTGAGGAAGCTCATTTTAAGTGCAAGTTTGGTAAGTGCAGCACGCCCCTCCCATAATGGTCAAGATAGACCATCCTGCCAACACCCAGGCCCCCTTTGTGAATCTGTCTAGGGGGAATACACAAAGGCCAACGGCCAAATATACCTAGTCATGTTACCCCCGGATAATGGCTCCAGGAGCCAAATGGTCAGGACAAGAGAATGTCAACTTTCTAAAAGTGGCATTTTCAGAATTGTGACTTAAAATTCGACTTTACCATAAAAAAGGATTTTAAATTATAATTCTTTAGAGAACACATATGACATTTCCCTGTTCCCAAGCAAAAGGTATCCCTTATGAAATATAATAAGGTAACCCAATGATATCCTATGGGAGATGTAGGCCTTGAAGCAGTGAAAAACAAATGTAAGAGCTTTTCACTACCAGGACATGTAAAACCTAAAAGTAAATGT
>CAWUFW010029421.1:0-19122 GCA_963921515.1 Calotriton arnoldi | reverse complement strand
TGTACTTCGTTCAGTTACATGTGCAGTGGTATTTGGGTAGTGTAGGGGTCAACCAACATTAATTTGTCCTTGTGTGATGTAACCAATGCTCATGTAAAGCACTCCAATACCTGACCAGTCTGCACTATATAAAACTACAAAAAAACAAAAAATAAAAGTGTTTTGCACACTTCTGTCATTGGGCTATACGTGGGCTACGTCTGGGTGATATTTGTGCTACATTTGGGCTCTTTTTTCTCTGTTGGCCATCTTGGGAGACTTATTTGTTATGAAGTTTCCTAATTTCCTCATTTACTACAGTCTCCTCAGTAGGAAATGCTTTCAGTTTTTACTTTGATTCCATCAAGAAGGCATTCAGATGTGTCACACATTTGCCATAAATTCAGAATGTTAGCACTCTAGTTGTTCATTAGATCACTGTAGTAAAGCTACTGCTCACCAAGGAGTTAACTGGAAGTCTACTGCTGGTATTGAAAGTGATTGTTTCAGTCTGCATGTCAGAATTTTCTAATGAAATAGAAGAGGATTTGAGATCTCACTTAAAACATGCCCTAAATTTTCTTTTTGCAGCACTAACCATAATTTCTATGGCAAAATGAACCCCCTCATTTTGTTCCTTTTAAATTAAATGTTTTAAGTGTTACCACTTTATTCCAATCAAGATGGCTTCAGGTGTGCCATACTTTTGTCATAAGTAAGGCTGTTAGCACTCTAGTTGTTCTTTAGAACACTCTGGGAAGCTGCAGTAGAACACAAAGGCATCAACTGACAGGCTGCTCCTGTTGAAATATAACAGGAAGATATTTGAGATCTCACTTAAAACATGTCCTAATTTTTCTTTCTACAGCACTAACCATAATTTCTATGGCAAAATGAACCCCCTCATTTTGTTCCTTTTTAAATTAAATGTTTTAAGTGTTACTAGTTTATTCCAATCAAGATGGCTTCAGGTGTGCCATACTTTTGTCATAAGTAAGACTGTTCGCGCTCTAGTTGTTCTTTAGAACACTCTGGGAAGCTGCAGTAGAACACAAAGGCATCAACTGACAGGCTGCTCCTGTTGAAATATAACAGGAAGATATTTGAGATCACACTTGAAACATGTCCTAATTTTTCTTTCTACAGCACTAACCATAATTTCTATGGCAAAATGAACCCCCTCATTTTGTTCCTTTTTAAATTAAATGTTTTAAGTGTTACCAGTTTATTCCAATCAAGATGGCTTCAGGTGTGCCATACTTTTGTCATAAGTAAGGCTGTTAGCACTCTAGTTGTTCTTTAGAACACTCTGGGAAGCTGCAGTAGAACACAAAGGAATCAACTGACAGTCTCTGCCATTGTTGGATGTACATGTTTTACTGAGAATGTCAGACTTCATTCTCACATGACTGAGAAAGATAATGTGAATTTACAGAAAATATGCTCTCATTTTAGCCTCTGGAGCACCTTCCAAAACTGTATGGGACAAGCATGTGAAAATAGTTTTCTCTCAAACATGATTCATAATATTCCAGCAGAAGGTTTTTCACAGGGTAAAATCACCTTAGAACACATCACAATTCCTGAAATTAGTATGGCACCATCAACAAATGAATTCTAATGTAACTAAAGTCTGTTATCACCCTTTCTAGTTCTCCTTTTGGTAACCCTCAAAATCTTCGATTCACTACAATGTATTTCAATGGGGTACTATCATTTATATTGGTCCCAAGATGGCTGCCAGCAATTCCAGGATGAAGTGCTGACAGCCAATCAGATCTCACGATGACATGTGTGGTTAGGCTCCGCCCAGATATATATGTGTTTTTACTTTTGATTTTCTCAGCAACTACTGAACGGATTTACACCATTTAACAAAAGGGTTCTTTCTGAACCAAGAACTACCTCTTTGCCAAATTCGGTGTAATTCCGTTCAGCAGTTCGGGCTGTAACCTTGCATAAAGTTTCCTATGGGAAATTGATTTTTGACTCTTATTTTTTAATTTCTCCGCAACTACTGAACGGAGTTACACCATTTAACAAAAGGGTTCTTTCTGAACCAAGAACTACCTCTTTGCCAAATTTTGTGTAATTCCGTTCAGCAGTTCAGGCTGTAGCCGTGGCTAAAGTTTCCTATGGGAAAATGAATGGGGAAAACACGTTTTGGGACCCCCCTTTTTTCTCGGCCCCCGCTTGACGAATCACCCCGAAACTTTCAGGGTAGGAGCACACCGGAGCGGGCCATAAAGTTTGAAAATTTCGCGAAGATTCGTCAACCGACGCAAGAGTTATTTCAAATAGAATGTTGCGGATTTCCTATGGAAAATAGGTCCTAACTATAACTATCTACTGGTGACCGCCAGTAGATAATATATATATACACACATATATATATATATACATATACACACACATTATCTACTGGCGGTCGCCAGTAGATAGTTATAGTTAGGACCTATTATCCATAGGAAATCCGTAACATTCTATTCCCAATAACTTTGGCGTCGTTTGACGAATCATCGCGAAATTTTCAAAACTAGTGGGGCGCTCCGGTCCGCTCCTGTCTTGAAAGTTTCGGGTGATTCATCAAGCGGGGCGAGAATAAGGGGGTCCCAAACGTGTTTTCTCCATGTTAATTCCATAGGAAATTTTAGCCACGGCTACAGCCTGAACTGCTGAACGGAATTACACCAAATTTTGCAAAAAGGTAGCGCTTGGTTCAGAAAGCGACCTTTTTTTAAATGGTGTAAATCCGTTCAGTAGTTGCGGAGAAATTCAAAAATAAGAGTGAAAAATCAATTTCCCATAGAAAACTTTATGCAAGGCTACAGCAAAACTGCTGAGCGGAATTACACCAAATTTGGCAAAAGGTAGTGCTTGGTTCAGAAAGCACCCTTTAAAAATGGTGTAAATCCGTTCAGTAGTTGCTGAAAATCCAAAATAAAAGTTTCGATATCTATGGCCGCGGTGGATCCGCGCACCTCCCGATCACGAGCTGCATGCTAATTGGCTGTCAACACTCCAAACCAGGAAGTGTTGGCAGCCATCTTGTCCCCGAACCGAGGGACAAGAAAAGACAAAAACAAGTGCGCAAAACGCAAAAAAAGGGCAGGGTAGAAACACCCTGACCCCCTAGGCCTGCTCAGGGGGCCCTAAAAATCGGCAAAAAACGCGCTGGGTGCGCGGATCCTGCCGATAAAAAAAAAAACGGAGCTTCGTTGTTAATTGGCCCCCGGGTGGGCCAATTCCCGGGGGCATGCAGGAGTTAATAAAAATGCTAAGGCCCCCCCAAGCCCCGGGGACCGCCACCCCCCCGGGGCTTTTATTTCAAAATGGTGCGGGAGGGCACTCAGCCTCCCGCAGCCCCGAGACCGCCACCCCCCGGGCTTCTTTTAATTTAATTTAGTGAACCTGTGTGGGGCTCGAGCCCCCACACGCCCGAGACCACCACCTCCCGGGGCACTAAAAATGTAAATTTGGGGTCCGTTACGGACCCCGAGCCCAGGACCACCACCTCCCCGGGGCTTTAAAGACATGGGAGGGGGCCGCGTGGCCCCCTCCTGGATCCTGTGGTGGCCCTGGGGACCGCCACCCCCAGGAGCCGGCTCCTGCAGTGTCCCGGGGTGCCTACCCCGGGGCACTACTGTTTGCTAATGGCAGGACGGGAGCCTTGCGGCTCCCGTCCTGTCATTGCAAACTGCTTTGCTTCATTGAAGCGAGAGCAGGAAACCTGCTCTCGCTTCAATGAAGCTAAGCAGAGTCCTTTTCCATAAGGGAGCTGCATGTCAGCAGCTCCCTTATGGAAAGCAATGCCGGCTCCCGCAGGACGCGGGGAGCCGGCAGGGACCGTGGGGGATTGGGGACCCCCACGGTCCCCAACGGAGAGGGCCTGCCCCGGTGGATGGGGTCCCCGTGGCTACAAGTGGCCCGGGAGCCACGCGGCCCCCTCCTCAGAAATAAATAAATAAAAAAAAAAGGCCGGCCCGGGGGATGGGGTCCCCGGGGCCATAAATGGCCTAAGGAGGGGGCAAAGCAGCGCCCCTCCTAAAAGTAAAATAAAAATAAAAAAAGGCCAGGCCCGGCGGATGGGGTCCCGGGGCCAATTATGGCCTCGGGAGGGGGCCACGCGGCCCCCTTCAAAACAAATAGTTTATTTTTAAAAAAGGGGTCAGGCCCTGGGGGATGGGGTCCCCAGGGCCAAAATATTAGGAAAGAAGGGGGCCACACAGCCCCCTTCTTAAAACAAAAAAACAAAAAGACCGGCATCGCGCCGGAGGCCACGCCCCCTTCTTGCAGCACTCTGCAAACGCGCCCCCTGGCGCGTTTGCAGATGGGGAACGAATTCCCCTTGAATACTGGGGGTCCCTGGGGGCCAACTAGCCCACCTGGAACCTCCAGTATGCGCCAGGGGCTGCGTTGCAGAGAGGTGTACATAGGCCACGCCCTTTTACACCTCTCTGCAAGCGCAGCTCTGTGGCGCTTTGGAGGTACATGGTGGGCTAGTTGGACTCCAGGGACCCTCAGGATTCAAGGGGACTTAATCCCCTAACTTAAAACGCGCCACGGGCGCGTTTGCACAGTGGTGAAGGGAGGGGGTGGGGCTTCAGTTGACATGTGTGCAAACAGGCCCCGTGGTGCGTTTTAAGATGGGGAATTAAATCCCCTTCAATCCTGAGGGTCCCTGTGGGCCAACTAGCCCACCAGGTACGTCCAGAAAGCGCCAGAGAGCTGCGTTGCAGAGAGGTGCAAAAAGGGGCGTGGCCTCTGAACACCTCTCTGCAACTCAGCTCTCTGGCGCATACTGGAGGTATCTGGTGGGCTACTTGGCCCCTAGGGACCCTCGGGATTGAGGAGGAATTAATTCTCCAACTTAAAACGCGCCACAGGGCGTGTTTGCAGACATATCACCTCAGGCCCCACCCCCTTCCTTCACCATTGTGCAAATATTCCTCTAAAATCAGCCGAACTACGAATTCCGATTTACTCACCTGTTATCAGGAGAGACCTCAGTGCTGCATCTTTGAGCCCAGTACTGATCCTGAAAAGTAATTTTAACCGTACTTACCAGTAACTTGAATTTCCTTCCATAGGATATCATTGCCTGCTTTTTGATGAAAAAGTTTCTAAGTGTCGATTTTTGAAACATACAAATATTCCTCTAAAATCAGCAGAACTACGAATTCCGATTTACTCACCTGTTATCAGGAGAGACCTCAGTGCTGCATCTTTGAGCCCAGTACTGATCCTGAAAAGTAATTCTAACCGTACTTACCAGTAACTTGAATTTCCTTCCATAGGATAACATTGACTGGTTTCACTTGGAAATTCTTCTAAGTGTGGAGTTTTGGAACTTTATAATATTCCTCTAAAATCTGCCGAACTACGAATTACGATTTACTCACCTGTTATCAGGAGAGACCTCAGTGCTGCATCTTTGAGCCCAGCACTGACCCTGAAAAGTAATTCTAACCGTACTTACCGGTAACTTGTATTTCCTTCCATAGGAATCCATTGTCTGGTTTTCAGCAGAAAAGTTTCAAAGTGTCGATTTTCACAAACTACAAATATTCCTTAAAAATCGCCTGTATGACTTAAACGCATTCTTTCAACTGTTTACAGGAGATGCACCAGTGCTGGATCCAGGATCCACCACCGAGTAAGAATAAGTAACGATAACACTACTTACCTGCTAAGTGAATTTCCTCCCATAGGATAACATTGGTGATTCTATGTGAAAAGTTTCTAAGTGTCAACTTTTAAAATACAATAATATTCCTTAAAAATCACTACTGTAACCAAAACGCTTTACTCAACTGTTTACAGGAGATGTCCCAGGACTGAATCTAGGATCCAGTCCTGTGGTTAGAAAAGTAATCCATAAAGTAAGTAATTGCATTTAACTAGAAATTCACATTGAGCTCAATGTTGCATTGTGTTTGAATTTGTGTTGCCCATTGCAACAACTGTAACTCCTGTACTTAAAACTCTATTGCCTATTTGGAAAGTATTTAAACTAAAGTAATTCATTCTGAGAAAGTATATTTTGTAATGTAATTACAATGTAATTTAAAAAACAAAATATCTAAAAATAAATAGTTTTAAAAAATGTAGTAAATCAGTATCAAAAAAATAAATATAACAATTAATACATTTAAAAATTGTCATTTACAAAACCTTTGAAATTCACTGAAAAAACCATAGGTTTTAGGGCGTTATAGTTAGAAATTAGCATTTAAAAAACCTTTGAAATTCACTGAAAAACCATAGGTTTCAGGCACGTTATAGTTAACAATTAGCATTTAAAAAACCTTTGAAATTCACTGAAAAAACTATAGGTTTCAGACACGTTATAGTTAGAAATTAGCATTTAAAAAACCTTTGAAATTCACTGAAAAAACCATAGGTTTTAGGGACAGTTTTATAGTTAGTTGGACATTTCACTCGTACAAAACCCATGAAATTCCCCCGTTATAGTTAGTTCAGCTAACTATAACTCGCGCCCCCGCAATGCACTGCTGATGACGTCACATATTACATCACTCATGACATGGTCAGTGACATCACTGATGACATCTCAAATGACATCACTGATGACATCACTGATGACATCATACACGTGATAATCTGATGCACCTCCTCACACCCTAATATAACCTTTGATACACCCACTCTAAATTACAGACTGCCATTCGCAAAACCATAGACACTCCAACACCAATAACTACATACCCACTCACTGATTCTTAGGTCTACACACACACATCCACTCACTCACCCGTACAGTCACTCATACTTACGGTCACTCAGTACAGGACTATCATATGCACTCTTACTCCTATATAGACACTCAAACACCGCCACTCATCCATAGAGGTACTCACACACCTAGTCAGTCATGCAAATAATTAAACACACTGCCATTTACTCACCTACACAGTTATACACACACCAGCTCACTTAATCATACAAATACTAGCACATTGTTACGCTCTTATACAATCACTGATACAAGCACACACTCATCCATACAGCCACTATCGCAATCACTCACTCTCGCTTATAGCTATTTATATACTCCAACACACATATATACTGCCTTTCACATATGTAGTTACTCACACATGTACCACTGGGACATACATTCACTCACTAACACACTCTTACACACACTTACCCACCTATACAGTCTATCACAGATGCACTCTTGAAACCATCCACCCAGTGAATCACCCACTCACACATCTATGCACAGTCGCACACACTCCCACCCACACAAACACTCAGGCACCCATACAGATACTCAGACAACCAATCAATAACTCATATAGACACTCATGTAGCTATTCACAAACCCATGCAGCCACTTACACAGCAACAGACAGACGGATACAGACATTCACCCAGTTTAGTCACTAACCCATGCATTCAGTAAGATACGTTTAATCACTCACTTATAGAGTTAGTCACGCACCTACTAAATCATCCATCCAGACACTTATACACCCACTCATTCTTCAATACGCCTTTCCCTATATATATTAAAAATATTTAAACTTTACAGAAACACACAGTCACTGGATGATGTCATCAGTGATGTCATTTGAGATGTCATCAGTGATGTCATCAGTGATGTCACTGACCATGTCATGAGTGATGTAATATGTGACGTCATCAGCAGTGCATTGCGGGCGCGAGTTATAGTTAGCTGAACTAACTATAACGGGGAATTTCACGGGTTTTGTACGAGTGAAATGTCCAACTAACTATAACTGTCCCTAAAACCTATGGTTTTTTCAGTGAATTTCAAAGGTTTTTTAAATGCTAATTTCTAACTATAACGTGTCTGAAACCTATGGTTTTTTCAGTGAATTTCAAAGGTTTTTTAAATGCTAATTTCTAACTATAACGTGCCTGAAACCTATGGTTTTTTCAGTGAATTTCAAAGGTTTTTTAAATGCTAATTTCTAACTATAACGCCCCTAAAACCTATGGTTTTTTCAGTGAATATATATGTATGTATATATATGTATGTATGTGTTTATTTTTAATAACTGCATTTTATTATTTTGAGCAAATGACCAGTGTTACATAGCCACTTAAAACAATTCAATGCTGATCTTGGGGTTGCACGGTGCAAAGCATTACAAGGTGGCTACAATTTAAGACATCCCACGATAAGCCATTCACTTCCCCCATATCTAGACATGCTTCTTCAGACAGCCCTGGGACATATATACAGCTTTTTCCTGTGTAACGCACCAGTCCATCGCCTACTTCCAAACAGTCAGTGGTGGAGGAGAGGCCGCCTTGCAAAATTTAGATATATCCCTTTTAGCTAGGACCGCCCAGGTCCTCACCAAGGTTCTATCCCCGACATTGTCATGGATCCCATCTAGAACTCCCAGCAGTGTGACCCTGGGGGAGAAATCTGTCGGCCTTAGAATCACCCTGACGAGAATGTCAAAGATTGTTTGCCAGTATTGGGTTATCTGAGAGCACTTCCATACAAAATGGTAGAAGTGAGCGCGTGGCTCTGAGCATTGCCAGCACCCTGGCGTCTCCAGGGCGCCGGCGTGCCAGAGCTGCACTGGTGTTATATGTCAGTGTAAATATTTAAGTTGGATGAGTCAAAGCCTCGATGATATGACCTGTACCCTTGATGACAAGTGGGCATCCCTCCAGTAGGAGTCATCCAGGGGGCCAACCCATTATTCCCATCAGGACTTCAGAGGTGTAAACAAATCTGGAGAGTTAACTATGAGGGATTTATAGATCCGAGAGATCCCCTTACTTTCAATGGGCCCCATGAGGATTTGGGATTCTAGGGGCTATAATTGGGGACATTTTGGTAGGAATCTTTATGTTGGCTAAGGGTGTAACTGTAGGTATCTGAAGAATTGCGATCTATGTATATCATATTCCTCTTTTAGGGTCTGGAAGGTTTTAATGTTTGAGCCCTGCCATATGTTCTTCACTGTGGAGAGTCCTATTCTGTTCCATTTCCCAAACCCCGCCAGGGGAGAAACGTGGCTTAGCCATCTCCCTGTTCATAGAGGGGTTTCGAGTGTGATCTTTTTGTCCCAGTATGTCCATTTAAGCGTTGAGCGCCAAGTCAGGAGGACCACTCTCGTGCTTTCAGGGAGGTGTGAGCGGATGGGGCTTCCATACAGTATGCATCTGATGTTATCTAGGCCTAGGGTGGCCACCCCAAGCCAGAACATGTGGTCCCTCCAATCCCTGTTTAGCCAGTCATTGGCCACACCACTAGTAGGTGGGTTGTCCAATAGTAGAGGCAGACGTCTGCCATGCCTAGGCCACCATCCCAAGTCGATTGAGTGCATTTCCCAAAGGCGATGCGAACGGGCAGTTTAACCATAGAAATGCACGTATCTTAGAGTGGAACTTACGAAACCATTGCTGTGGCAGGACTATGGGGTAGTTCTGCAAGGTGTAAAGCAGGCGGGAAACAATGATCATTTTAAACAGGGCTATACGACAAAGGGACATTAAGGGGCAGCTTCTCCTATTTGTTAAGATCCTTCATGAGTCGGGACAATAGGAGCTGGATGTTAAGACTCCAGGTGAGACTTGGTTAGAAAGCTATGTGTATTCACAGGTATCGCAGGCACTGAGAGTAGCGACTGCCACTCTGCACCTTCCTCCAGACCAATCAGGAGGACCAGGACCGATTTAGGCCAATATATTAGTAGTCCCGAAGCATCGCCAAATAGGGTGAACATCTATAATAATCGTTGGATCATGACAGACGTGTGTGAAATGTACAGAAGAACATCATCCGCATACAACACAATGCAGTCCTCTGTTGTAATGCCCCAATCAAGTCCTCAGACCTGCGTGTCGCATCTGACCCCAAGCTGCCAGGTGCTCTATAACTATGGCAAACGGGGATAGGGACATCCCTGACGGGTGCTGCGGTCAATTGCAAAAGGAGCTGAGCGGGTACCGTTGACTCGGACCTGGGCCCTGGGGACAGAGTATAGATCCCGAACTAGTGATCAACATCTGGGGCCCAGGCCCACCAGCACATCATCCTGGAAGGCCCAATTGACGGAGTCAAAGGCCTTCTCGAAATCTAGTAGGTGAAGACAATGTCTAGTGCTCCTGTTAGACATAAATCCACATTGGTCTGGGTGGGTCATGAGTGGAAGGACTTTAAGCAGGTGATTGGCCAGAATTTTGTCATAGATTTTAAGCTCAGAATTAATGAGTGATATTGGACAATAGGATGTGCATCTGTTCGGAGGTCAGTCTGGCTTAGGTAAGACTACTGCTGTCGCCAAATCGAGGTCCGAAGGGAAGTGTGTTTTGTCAAGCACCTCCTGATAGAGGCTAAGGAGATGTGGACCATTTGCATATAGAGATGTCAGTAGTATTCCATAGCAAACCCGTCCAGGCCAGGGGTCTTCCCTGAGTTAATGTCCCAGAGGGCCGGAGTAATTTCTTCAATCGTGAGGGGGTTGTTCAGGTCTGCTCTATTGCTCCCCATGAATTTTGGCATGGCAATATCTGTCGAGTGGAATAGCTGCCTTCTGTGGGGGTCGTTCTCGAGGGGCATATAATTTATGGCAGTAGCCCGCAAATGCAGCGGCTATGGCCTTGCTAGTCTCTACCACCATTCCATCCTTAGTTTAAATCAAGGGAACAATCCGGAAGGCTGTCTCTCTCGTTGCCAGCCAATAAAGGAGCTTACCAGTTTTGTTCCCCCACTCGTAAATCCTTCTTGTTGAAGCTAGCCAGCAGTGGCAGGCCTCTTCAAGGGCTAATTTTTGAAGCGCTCTCCTCTTCAACACCAAGAGGTGGCGCACAGACTCAACCATGTTTACATATTCCTTACGTTCCAGTTGAAGGATGGAGGACTCTAAATCAGTCATTTGTGGATGAGTGGCTCGTTGGTTTCCCCTCAAGTAGTATCTCGCCAGTTCTTGCAAGGTGGACATCCATAGGCTGCCCGGGATAACTACAGTGCTCTGATTCATTTTGTAGTAGCCCCCAGTTGTTGGGCTAAGTAATCTCTGAAGTCAGTGTCTTGCAGGTGCCAGGCATTGAATCTCCACATTGGGCGAGGACCTGTATGCTGCCGACCGAAGGTGAGATTCACCAGAGCGTGGGCCGCCATGGATAGGTGAGTGTATGTCACGGCCCTGAGGGTTCCACAATCTTCATGTATCACAGAGACCCAGGCCCTCCGTCCAGCCACACACCCCCTCCGCTCTCTACCTCTGCATGTGCCTTGCCCCATGGAGTCAACCTCAGGGATCGATAGGTCCTTTTGACTGGAAGCCCAGTGCGCCCCCAAGGAGGAGGCCCCTTACCTCAGGCCGCCACACAGTCACCGGGTTGGTTGTCAGGACCCTTTCCTCCATCACCCAGCCCCAAGCCAATTCGGGGGTGTCAAAAAAAAATTACTTGACGTTGTGGATGACCTTGAGCCACGCTGGGATTATTGGCATGTATCACAAGTTCATCGCCCAGAGTTTCGCCTTAACTTTAACATAGGATTTCCGAACCTGTTAAACCTGGCGAGTGTAGTCAGGGAATATCATGATTCGTTGTGACTGACCAGTGGGGTTCCTGGTTTTTCGGTAATAATTGGGTGAGGTGGGGCTCCCGCTGGCGGCCTGGGCTCCAGAGACCTGTGGGCCCTCTCAACCACAAAGCAAGAAGATAATTGGGAGGCCGGTACCCATGAGGTAAGCCAGCCCTCCAGGAAAAACTCCAGGACCAAGCCCTCTGTGCCTTCCGGAAAGCCCACAAACTGAAGATTGCAGCGCCAGACTCTATCCTACGCGTCCTTGGCACGTTCTTTCAAAAGTTTAGTTGAAGCTACCAACCTAGAAGGTGGCCTAAAGTTCACCCAGATTTTCTTCCACTGTTGAGGCTCGTCCCTTGGCCTTTGTGACCCCATCCGCCACACGGCGAAGATCTTGTTGTAGGAGAGACACTTATGACCCCCCCTCCCCAATTTTTGACTCAAGTGCCATTCAGGAAGCCTGTATTGCCAATTAGATAGCTCCAGTGTCTTCTGTCGGAGAGGAGGCCTGCAGGGTAGCTGCTGGGTCTTGAGATCTGCGGGTTCCCGAAGTTGGGGCTGTGTATTTATCTATCTTGGATTACCCCTGGGTCGCTGCGGGTTTATCACGGCCCATGGTCAAGCCGCGTGATCCAGCACTGTAGCTCAACATGAGGGAACCAGTCGAGCCAGGTGGCCACCCGTCCAGAGCAGACGAGGTAGCCCACAGGGGCACAATAGCAGAATGGAGGAGGAGGCGTCCAATAGCCTGCTTGCTCCACGGGTCCGTGTGGTGGGCAGCACGTGCAGCTGTAAACTCCATTAAGCCCAGTTTAGCTTGGTCCACCTGTATGTCTTGTCACTGCGTTGGCAGCCCTGGCCAAGGGCATTATGTCCGTGCCCCGCCAGGTGCGAAGAGTCTCCCCTCACCGGCCAGCCTTGCCCCTGGGTCCTGGGATTCCAGCAGTCTCTAAGCGAGGGCCCCCCCCAAGAAGGAGAATAGTGCAACGCCGGCAGGGAGAACCGGCAATCCTGCCCCAATCAGGTGCGGAACGGAGCGGGACCTGTTCTGGGCCCTCACCTCTGCAACACGAATGTCTCTCTGGCTCCTGTGGCCTCCCGCTTTCTCCGCACAGGCGGCAGTGCATCTCACGCTGGGCAGGAGGGCCGAGAAGAGAAGATGGAAGGGCCCCACATCCAAAATCGGTCTTTGTAGGGGGACACCCTGCCCTGAGCCCCTTCCCCTCACTCCCCTCCAGTGAGTGCTCGGTCACGGTGCATGGCTCTGAGCTGTGTTCCGGCATTGCGCGACCACCATCTTTATCACGGGCTTCGCCCGGCGCGGTCGGGTCATCTATCGCTGGCCCAGGCTATGATGCAGCCTTCCCAAATATCTGCCACAGCAGCAGCAAAGAGGGGGATGCATTCGTGCCATACAGACTCCTGTTAGCACTCCGGAATCGTACAGATTGGGTGTAGCCGGTCGGGAGCACTAGTGAAGAGCGACCACCATCTAGGCCACGCCCCCCGCATTTGGTCAATATATGCGTTGCCATGTTCATGATGCTACTTTCTGGAAAGATATTACTTCAGAAATTGTTAGGCTACGACGTGATCCCCTTTACTTAAGAATTTTTAAGGCTTGGCAATATTCCCCTTATTTTGTTGGGAGATATTCATCTAAAAAGGGACATACGGCTAAACAGATTGTCGTCTACCTAGTTTAGACCTCAAAATGTTTTCCATTATTTTATTTTTTTAATTGTGGATCATTGGTACTTAACTTTCCTCTGCCCGATGACTTTTTATATTCCAAAGCACATCTTTCTCACTCTAGAATAAATTACCTACTCTTCTTTCAGAACCATGTGACATTTAATTTCTAATCCCGAAATTGAACAAAATAATATTGCTGACCACACATTGATTATTCTGTTTATTAAATAGGATGAGTCTCTTATTTTCCATTTTCGATAGAGAAAATTTATCAACATTGTTATAAATGCTGATAATAAAACTAACATGTTAAATGCCATTTAGCAATATTTTGAAGTTACTACTGAAAAATAAATGTCAAATCTAATGCATTGAGAAGTTTTATACACATATTAGAGGAACAATAGTATCTATAATGAGCCAAGAAAGCAAAATGTTTATTGTTAAAATGACAGAATTGGTAAACACCACTTGCAAAACTTGAGCAGGTATGCATCATATCTAGTAACAGTGATTATAAATTGAAGTTGTCAAAATGCCATTTCTCAGTTCTCAATTAAGGTAGCTGGTATACAGATATCTAATTATAAAGCTAAATATTATTTTTAATTCTAAGTGAGCTGGACATTCACTAATTTTTGTATAATAAAAAGATATACCTGCCAGTTTTAACACACAGATGGAAATCTATTACTTTCCACTGATGATCTCATTGAGGAATTTATTACCTTTTATGCTAAATTATATGATGGACCTGCAGCTGTCAATTCTACTGTTATTAGTGATTTTTCATCTTCACATTGTGTAATCTGCTGGTCAGAACCTTATTAGAAGCCTCCCTAGTCTAAGTCATGCTCTAAGTTCAGAAGAACCTGGTCCAGATGTTATTTTGGCAGAATTTCATAAAACATTGTTACACAATTATCCCAATACTGATTATCATTGTTTACTGAGTTTGTACAAAATACTTAGTTTTTTTTTTTTACAAAGCCTAATAATAGTTCTGACTAAAGCAGACAAAGACACCACTGTTTCTTATAATAGGACTATCTCACTGATAAACTAAGACTTTAAAGTGTATGTAAACATTTGAGCATATAGACGTTCAAAAATTGTGACCAATATTATTCATCCTGACCAAGCTGGTTTTATGAAAGATACATTATCTGTACACAATACTAGACTTCTCTTATGCGTTAGCATTTAGTGCTTCCCTAGTTTTTCCGAATTTATGTAATAAAGTTAACTTGTAAAATGTTGAGTACAATAAAATCAAGTGGAAATTGTCAAGGTAATAATGCCATGTTATTCATTGTTGTTACCGGTCAAAATAGTTATGCTGCGGTTTCCAAATATTTATTAATAAAAAACTGAATTATTTTGTTTAATGTTTATTGTACACCAGACATACTCAATAATTCTAGTATTACCTGGTGTCCAAACAAAATCAAATATCTTGGAATTTGATCATTGATAAATGACCATCACTATATTTAAACTGGTGGGGGAAAATTGAGTCCATTAAGATTTTTAAAAGTCCTTCAAATATAGTGTTTGTTATCTACATGTCCTTTCAAATTTAATAATGCAATAAACTGGATGAAATACTTTCTAAAATTATATGCAGTAATAAAACTCTGAGGATTAGTTATCTAGCTTAAAACCATTAATCTAAATGCTGATAAAGGCATGTCACTTTTTATAAATATACTGCCTTTTTTATTAGAAAAGGATGTTGGACTTGACTTCTCTGCATGGTCGCCCCCAAACCTTTTGCCTTCAACCCTCCTGTTTTTTAAAATTTGTTTTTGTTGGCTTTGGGATTCTATGCACTTTACCACTTCTAACCAGTGCTAAAGTGCTTGTGCTCTCTCAATAAATCACAGTACACTCCTGGACCTGCGGCGGACCTCCAGAAGGACTGTCTTGTACTCCAGAGGACTGCACTGTTGCTTTAGGCCTGCTCTGTACCTCAGAGGACTATCAGAGTGACTCCAAGGGCTTGTTGGCTAGTTTTCTCTGTGACCTACATGGGCATACCAAGCTCCAGAGACCTTGAACCCTGCACCTGGCCTCTGCCTGGAGTGAGTCCTGACCCACCAAGTGATGCCCAACCACTCCTGGACCCTTCTAAGTGGACCCTATGTTCTTCTCCGCAGCAGCAAATGTTATTCAGCGGCTCATCTCGGAAGGGGTATTTGGCCTCGTGGAGCCCTCTTTGGCTACAGCCTGGTCACGCTAGAGATTTTTGACTCTAAAAAAGTGACAAAGTCCAAACATAGAAATCTTCACAGTGACTCTTCATCCAGCGGCTTCCCAATAACAACGCCTCCTTCTCGGACACCGCTATCGGCCTTGTCCCACTGACCTTTGCCTTCTCAGGAACTTTTCTTTAAAAAAATCATCTAAGTCCAAAGTAAGTCAAGACCGGGCCCAATCCACTCTTCATCGTTGTCGCCCATAACTTTTGACTTTGCCCTGGTCTCACCTGACTAGATGCCCATGATTGGCGCTTTGATCTTTTAGGCACCATTTTTCACTAAAAAATTTACAAATTCTTAACTCTGGTTCTACTGATGCGAATCAATTTATTTTAGTGTCATTTTATTTATTACATATTTTTCGAAATTGGTGTGGGGGTTTCTTGTGTTGTGTTTTCACTTTATTACTTTTTGTGTGCTGCATACATACTCAACAAA
This sequence comes from Calotriton arnoldi, assembly GCA_963921515.1. Lineage (NCBI taxonomy): Eukaryota > Metazoa > Chordata > Amphibia > Caudata > Salamandridae > Calotriton > Calotriton arnoldi. Next base: position 3,198 of record CAWUFW010029421.1, on the reverse strand, counting down.
GTGTCTCTAAGTTAAGCCTGACTGCTTTTGTGCCAAGCTAGCAGAGGGTTAAGCACAGGTTAATTTATTGTTTTTTTGTGGTTCATCCTCACAAGGATTGCGTTTTTTGCGTAGAAGGGTTTACAACCCCATCAACCAATAACCCAGTTTTTTAGAAAGGATTTTTATCGTTTCAAAACCTAAGTCCCTCGGTCAGCTAAATGGACCCAGAGTGTCCCATTGGTAATATATTTTCTTTGTGTGCTATTTTGTCAATCTCAAATAACAACAACCTTATTACGTCTTCCCTATCAAAGCCACCAATGCTGCACTTTTAGAATTGTATTTACTTAGTCATTTAAATGCCAGATGCTCAAAAAATATAATTATTGCATGATCCTTCACTTAAACTTTAATTGCAAATGAAATCATTGTGAATTTTGGTTTGATGTTGGTAATTTTTCTTACAAGATATATGTCAATGTTACATGTATTTATCCTTTTTAGAACTGCAGAATACATGGATACTACATCTATAGGAATACTGTGAATATAATTTTTTTCATAATGCAATACTTAGGGCTTTTCCAAATGATGTTCTGTTTCCGAAGTTGAATTATGTTTGAATGTTTGTAATTTATTGGTCATATTGCATCTAAAGTATTCAAAAAGCTATTTGAAAGAAACAGTTGGTTATAGATTCCTTACCTTAGAATTACACCCAGGCGTCAGACTGAATCCGGAAGGTTTTTCGTCAGCAGTACCTCTGCGCGTCGAAAGGTGGCGTCGGTCGGCTCTGCGTCCGTCGTTGGCGTCATGGTCGCCGGGATGACGTCGCAGTAGCTACTTAGACGCCGCCCTTGCGCGCTGACGTCAGTTCTTTCTTTCTCCGTGCCAGCCAGCGCAGATCCGGAGACAGCGGCACCTCCAGTCATTTTTTGACTGAACTTTTTGAGCGACTTTTGTCAACGTCTTTTTGAGTCCTACCGACTCCTGGTGCACGTAGGGATGCCCAGTTTCAAGGCCTGCGGTTCCTGTTCCCGCATGATGTCGGTGACGGATCCGCACCGCTTGTGCCTCTTTTGCCTGGAGCGCGACCACGACCCCAAGTCGTGCTCCGACTGCCGGACCATGGCTCCGAAGTCTTTGCGGGAGCGGTCCGAAAGCTTCTTGAGCGCCGGCAGTCGGCTCTGCGCCGTTCGAGGTCCCGGTCACGAGGGAGGTCGAGGGACCGGTCGGGGAGCCATCACCACTCATCATCCAAGTCTTCGCACTCGGGGTCAGGTATGTCGAAGCACAAGAAGAAGTCGAAGAAGCATCATCGCTCTTTGACTTCTCCCCTTCGGTTGGCTGACGCGACGAGGGATGCGGGCGGTGCCACTCCCGCGGCTCCGCGTGCGGAGCCTGAAGGGCCGACTCCGAGCTTCCCTCCCTTTCCGGAACCCGAAGCGATCCCTGCCCAACTTCGTCAGTTTTACGAAGCCATGCATGCCATCTTTGGGCAGCCCCACTCCGCCGGCGCGACTTCGGGCCCCGCGGACTCGGTTGGGGGCCCTAGGCCTTCCCTGCCGGCAGCTCCGGCGCCGCAGGGCCCCCATGGATGCAGGCCTGGATCCGGATCGGCGCCGGTCGACCTTGTGACACCTCAACCGGCGCCGACTCCACCGGCACTGCGTCCGCTGCCTGGCCCCCCAGCCGGCGTCAACCCCGTCTTCCACCCCGATGTGCAAATGGAGCCAGATCGGCGTCGGCCGACGCCGGATCCGGCGCCGATGGGTACTTTTGCCCGTGTTCCACCCTGGCCATTTTCAGCCAACCTGGCAGCCAGAGGAGGGTGAGGAAGACTGGGAGGGGTCTGGGGACCCTTTGTCAGACCAGTTGGAGTACGATCCGGACTGGAGAGAGGACCTGGGGGATGCCAGTGGTCTGGATACCTCCCCAGACCTTGGCATGTTGTCTCCTCCTACCGTGGCTACGGAGGAGGGAGCGTCACACGCAGTGGTGTTGCGTAGGGCAGCCGAGGCTCTCAACCTCGAGCTTCCTACGGTGGCATTCAGGACTAACCTCCTGACAGAGGTGCTTCAACCGGCGGCGAGCTCTTTGGAGCCCCTGCTGCCGTTCAATGAAGACCTGACCGACATCCTTTTGGGCACTTGGTCCAGGCCCAACACGGGGGCTCCCGTGGATAGGATGGTTGCCCGACGCCACCGCCCGGCCCCGGGCGACTCCACTTTCCTCTCCCAACACCCCACCCTGGAGAGCTTGGTGGTCCAAGCTTCTACTTTCAAGAACGCATTCCCTAACGCACCACCAGATGCCGCGAAGTTTACCATCCGCTGTGGGCTGGATACCACCGACTCTCTAGGCAGGACGATTTCCACGTCGATAGCCCTTTGTCGCTACGCCTGGATGAGATCGACTGGCTTTTCTGGGGATGTCCAGAGCGCTCTTCTGTACATGCCCTTTGATGGCTGTCGCCTTTTTGGCGACAAAGCAGACCACGCTCTAGAGCGTTTCAAGGACTCACGGGCTACGGCCAAGTCCTTGGACCTCTCCACTTGCCCTGCGCAGTCTGCTTTTCGCCCCTTTCGTGGCTACGGAAGGGGTGCCCCACTATGTCCCGCCCAGAGCCACAGGCCGGCGCAAGCTACACAACCTTCGCGCGGCCGGGGACGTGGGAACCACCGCCGTGGTTCTGGGGGCCAGCGAGCGGGCCAGTTCACCAACCCCCCCTCTGCTTCCGCCTCCAAACCTTCCTAGTCCGACCTTTCAGGCCCATCAATCGCCAGGCCCATCAATCTCCAACAGGAAGTTACGGCTCTCTTGGTCAAGGGAGCCATCGAGCGCGTTCCTGCCCCAGAAGTAGGTTGTGATTGCTATTCCCACTACTTTCTGGTACCCAAGAAGGACAAGGGCCTGCGTCCTATCTTGGATCTCAGGAGCGTCAATCGCTTCCTCCGGAAGGAGAAGTTCAAAATGTTGACGTTAGCTCAGGTCTTGTCTGCCCTCGACCCTGGAGACTGGATGGTAGCGTTGGACTTGCAGGACGCCTATTTTCACATTCCTGTCCTGCCGGCCCACCGGCGTTACTTGCGGTTCATGGTAGGCCACGAGCATTTTCAGTTTACTGTGCTCCCCTTCGGCCTTACCAGCGCCCCTCGGGTGTTCACGAAAGTGATGGCGGTGGTTGCAGCTCATCTGTGCAGATCAGAGGTCCCA
>CAWUFW010029420.1:0-19128 GCA_963921515.1 Calotriton arnoldi | reverse complement strand
CATTGTCATGCATACCTGGGGCATTTCAATGTGAATGTTGAGGTGTGTGCATGGCCAGCATTGGTTGTATTTGGTGGACATCCGGCCATCCTTCTCCACCTAGCCCAGTTATCCCACCATGACGCATGCCGACCTTGCAGTGGGTTCAGGTTGACTCTCAGGATGTCATTCAGTGGTGTCTTGCTGTTGGTTGTTGCACAGTTCGCAGCAGGGCCTTGTGCACCCCACAGTAGTACCCAGTGTCAGCCATCTTGTCAGTCCTTATCCACTCCCTGTGATGTGAGCATGGTTCAGAGTGGTGTTGATGGGCCAATTGTGAGGGTGAGCAGTATCTGTGACTACAACTCCCATCATGATATTGCCTACACCCCCCTTCCCAGCATGCCCGTACTTCCTTCCTTTTGACTCTGCTTCCCTGTCGGTTAGTAGTGTGCCTGTGCTGACAGGAAGGCTGACAGTGTTGTCCTTGCGTTTGTTTGGCTACAAGTCCCAAGAGTGTCCCTGTGCTTCACACAGCATTACCCAGGGTGGTGGTTCTTTGTGGGATCTTCATTTGGTATGTGAGGCATTGCATTCTCCCAGGTGGGTTATGTGGAGTTTGTGTTGAGGGTGTGTGTGAGGTGAGCTGCTTGTAACTATGGTCAGTGCTGTGAGTCCTCCTTCCCACCCAGCCAGATATCCCACCATGCAACGTGCTTGCATTGCAGGGAGTGCAAGTTGTCTTTCAGGATATCAGGCAGTGGTGTTCTTCTGTTTGTTGGTGCCCAGTTCCCAGCAGGGCCTTGTGTTCCCCACAGCAGTACCCACTGTCAGCCATCTTGTCAGTCCTTATCCACTCCCTGTGATGTGAGCATGGGTCAGAGTGGTGTTGATAGTCCAAATGTGAGGCTGCCCATTATCTGTTACTACGAGTCCCATCATGCTCTTGGTTACACTGACTAAACCAGCATACACAGGATTCCTTCCTTTCTGTGAGCTTCCCTGTGAGGTGGTGTTCTAGTGGTGGCTTAATATCTGACAGTGTTTGTTGGTTAGATTTGTGCCACTGCCTAGCTCAATTTGGTATTGGATTTGTACATGTCATGACACAGTTACATATCACTATGACATGGCATGTATTGTGTTTATCTGACTAACATACACTTCTTAGGATGATTATCTTTTGGTTGCTGTTGATTTGCTAGGGGTGCATGGTTTGACTGTCCCCTTGACAGTGATGTGTGTGTATTGGCACACAATATTGTGTATATTAGTTGTGTACTCACCAGGCTCTGGGATGTTTGTTAGTCCACATACGCTCACTGGTGGTAGGATGGCCCGCACCTTCTCCTCCCAGGGCCTGAGGTATACTGGTTTGGCAGGAGGGCCACTGCCGGTGTGCTGGCTCAGGAGGTAATCCTTCTTCAGTAGGTCCCTGACCCTCCTGCGCACATCATACCACCTGTTCTGGATGTCTTCCTTTGTGCGCAAACATGGTGATTGTGCATTCACCCTGTCGACGATCCTTGCCCACATCTTGGTTTTCTGCGACATGGGGGTCTGTTGGACCAATGTGCCAAACAACTGTGGCTCTACCCTCAGGATCTCGTCTACCATGACTTCCAATTCACTATCTAGGAACTTTGGATTCTTCTTTAGGGGCATGGTGATGGGTGGTGGTGGTGATTGGTGTGTGTGCAAGTGAGGGTGTGTGAGTGTAGGTTTTGCTGGGTGTGTGTGAGGGTGCTATTTGTTGAGGTGCTACTGGTGTGTGGCTTTTGTGTTGGATGGGCTGTGTGTGTGTCTGTGTTTGCTGTGTGATGGTGTTCTCTGCTGGCAGGTCAGTGGAATTTGCAAAGGATCATGGTAGGAATTTGTGGCCTTTATGTGGGTGGAGTTGGGGAGTGTCCTTGTTCCATTTTTTTCACCCCTGTATTTATTGGCTTTGTCATTGCTTGTTTGGCCCTTTTTTTTGTATTTTTTCATTTGTGATTATTGTGCATGTAGGAGTCTTTCTTCTGACCGAGTAGGACATTGCAGTTGTCTCGTGCGCGCCTCTCCGAGTCGTTCCCGCTGTGTTTCAGCTCAGTTTCATATGCGGCGTACGCGTCGGTCGCGGAGTATTGTGTTTGTCTGGCTGGCTTTTGTATGTGTGTCGGTCGTACGGCTTGGGCTCCGTGCGAATCGGTCTGAATTTGCACCCATTGCATCGTACTGCGCGGGTCGGAGTTCGCGGGTACGTTTCGTTCGGGTTATTTCCTGGTGCATGTCGGTCGGTTCGATTCGCGTGTTTTCCCGGCCGGATAGCTTGTTTCCGTCCGGTTCGGTCGTTCGCCTTGAGTTCCGTACGAGTCGGTCGTGTTTCCCATGCATTTCATCGTACTACCCGGGTCAGACGGCGTCGGTACGTGTCGGTCGGACTTTATTCCCGGACCGAGTCGGTCGGTACGTTTTCCGGCCCGAATCGGAATCGGCCCCAGAGTGTACACTTTTCCCCAGCCACCCCTTTTTGCTATGGGAGCCTGTGTACGCGTTCAGTATACATGCTCCCATAGAGTTCAATGGGAGTCCGAGCGAACCGAGTCCGTCACCATACATGTGCATCGGAATCGGTCGCTCGGACTCGCGGAGCGCAATTTGCTAGGAAAGCCCTCTGAATCCGAGTCGTATGGAGGGCTTTCCTAGCGAGATCGTAATCGGCCCCAATTACTTTTTGGCTAGCCGATGCAGGGTACACAATAGGAAAAATAAAATGTTGCCTGGTGCAACAAAAATCCTTTTACCCGACCTGTGAGAAAATGTGCGTCTGAGTATTTAACACTCAAGTGAGCAAAACTGGTGTCTGCAGCACTTCTTGCAATAGATTCAGGCAGGTAGGCTTCATACTGATAAGATTTAGGAAAAGAGCTTCTAAAATGAGCTTCTACATATCACCACATTGGAGACACTACTGCAGTCAACATTGCAGATATGAAACCCTTGTGTTCTGGACTGCACACCTGTGCATGATTTGTGAACTTTGTGTATTCTCTGTTTGGACTCATGGTCACATTTCAGGAAGACTCATTTTAATACAAACAGGTATCTTGGCGCTATTTTGCATTTGCGCCTCATTTGGATTCTTCGTTTTCCTTTTCCCATCTCTCTGACTTTTGTCTGGTATCTTACAAGACCTGCCACTTTGCCTGTACTGGTGACTTGTGGTAATATTATGATTGCGGGCACTGCAGATCAGGCGCACTATCCCACTCTGCACGGGTGCGCAACCTTAACTGGGTGCTCCGCGAGCACAACAGCATTGTGCACGCTATCACCACAATTCCTATTACACAAAAGAACACAGCAGAAATGCCATTTTCCACATGCACATCTACACCCTTTATTCGTCGGAAAGTAGTTGAACCGGATTTTGGTGAGTTGTAGTGCTCTCCAAGCAAAAGACCTCCCTCTGCCGACAGGAGGCTAAATCAACTCTCAAGGTGGAGCCACGTCCCACCTGAGGTTTATGTACAAAAAGCACAAAATGCTGAGGCACACCAAGAAGTCCAAATACTGTACAACTGGTTTCGACCAACCAAATGTGCAAAAAAGGAAGTCCATAAAGCAGTCTCTATTTTCCTTGGTAAATCCTTTATTTCATATCCAAACCGATTTTCGAAAAGGCAGCCGACACGTGTTTCGTCCGAAAGGACTTTCTCAAGGCTAAGCTCAATAGTAAAATTGATTTTTCAATACTTCAAGTTTTTCGTCTATATATAATATACCACACCCATATTGTGGGTGTATCACCTTTAGCAGAAAGAATCCGTCTGGACTATTTTTTTGGCAGACTGGCCTTGAACACAGGTGTATCAAGACCTGTTCGCACACATACGAAATGTAGTGGAAGTGATTGCCATTGATTCTTTCTGCTAAAGGTGATACACCCACAATATGGGTGTGGTATATTATATACAGAAGAAAAACTTGAAGTATTGAAAAATCTATTTTACTATTGAGCTTAGCCTTGAGAAAGTCCTTTCGGACGAAACACGTGTCGGCTGCCTTTTCGAAAATCGGTGTGGATATGAAATAAAGGATTTACCAAGGAAAATAGAGACTGCTTTATGGACTTCCTTTTTTGCACATTTGGTTGGTCGAAACCAGTTGTACAGTATTTGGGCTTCTTGGTGTGCCTCGGCATTTTGTGCTTTTACCACAATTCCTATGTTGACGGGTTAGATGAAAAGTTGTGCACACTTCTGAACACTAGTGGAAAGCGGACCGCCTGTTTGAAGCCACCAGTCTGCCTTTTATTGTAGGTAGGGACCCAGATTCTCTTTTAAAGAGGCAGAGAGCCCCTTGCGGTTGGTTGTGTTAAATGATTATGCCTGTTTGTTTTTGTTTTTTAAACGAGGGTTGGAGCCTCGTCAGCTTCCCCAGATGCTTCATACGTCTACTCAATCTTCCAAATACCACTGGTCACAAGCTGCGAGCGCCGGGTGCTTCTTCTGAAGCAGCTGGGAGCTTTATCCATTTTATTGTATTGTAAATACCAATGGACTTTTGTAAATTCATTTCTCCTGGGCCATAATGTTTGCAATTGTTGTAAAAAATGAAAGATAACTTGCACCATAACTATCTAAGTAACATCACTATATATGCTTTATGAATTTCTTCACTGTTTCCGTTGCACTGGAGAGTTTTGGATATCATTAAGGTAAGGTAGAATAGTCCTCATGTATTACCTATTTATTATACTTAAACAGGCATTAAATAAGCAAGAGATTTGATTAGAAATCATATTAGAGAATGTGTGCCTGCTTCAGGTTCATTCACACTATATGAATTTGATTTTGCTTGAGTACGTCAATGCTTGTATTCCAATTTTCAAAATGGAAGCTGCAGCGCTTCTCTTTACCCACTTCTCTCTGCTAGTCGTGTGAGAGAGTCTGTTCTGAGTTTGTTTACCACAGAGATTCTGGCTTTCTGATGTCAAATAGCATTTTGCAGGTTTAAACTATTGGCACAGGTGCATGGCAAGAGTGCTTTTAATTAAAAAAGCTGCTAAACGAACTAAGGCCGTTGCATTTCTTGAACTCTGCACCGGCCGAATAGGCAGCCCGTCTGAGGTAGTGGCTGTGATATTTTTTTACTGCTCAGTGTTCCTTCAGTGTAGAGAAAGGTAACTTGTGATCATTGGACGTCTGCCTTGTTCCTCCGAATAGCGGTTTTGGTCTATTCCCTTGACCTTGCCAGGTAGGTCGCTCCCCCACCACACAGCTCCGCCTGTGTTGTCTGCCCGCTGCTTCTGCAGGTAAGATCGCCCTCCGCTTGTGGCCCCGGTGCCCGCTTTGTCTGCTTGTCTCCCCTTTTCCTCTCTGTGCCCCTCGCCGCCCCACTGTCGTTGTGCCCGTGATTTTGTCTGCTCTCCCCTTGTTTTCCTTTCTGTGCCCCTCGCTGCCCCATTGACGCTGTGCCCGTGATTTTGTCTGCTCTCCCCTTGTTTTCCTTTCTGTGCCCCTCGCTGCCCCATTGACGCTGTGCCCGTGATTTTGTCTGCTCTCCCCTTGTTTTCCTTTCTGTGCCCCTCGCTGCCCCATTGACGCTGTGCCCGTGATTTTGTCTGCTCTCCCCTTGTTTTCCTTTCTGTGCCCCTCGCCGCCCCATTGTCGTTGTGCCCGTGATTTTGTCTGCTCTCCCCTTGTTTTCCTTTCTGTGCCCCTCGCTGCCCCATTGACGCTGTGCCCGTGATTTTGTCTGCTCTCCCCTTGTTTTCCTTCTGTGCCCCTCGCTGCCCCACTGTCGTTGTGCCCGTGATTTTGTCTGCTCTCCCCTTGTTTTCCTTTCTGTGCCCCTCGCTGCCCCATTGACGCTGTGCCCGTGATTTTGTCTGCTCTCCCCTTGTTTTCCTTTCTGTGCCCCTCGCTGCCCCATTGACGCTGTGCCCGTGATTTTGTCTGCTCTCCCCTTGTTTTCCTTTCTGTGCCCCTCGCTGCCCCATTGACGCTGTGCCCGTGATTTTGTCTGCTCTCCCCTTGTTTTCCTTTCTGTGCCCCTCGCCGCCCCATTGTCGTTGTGCCCGTGATTTTGTCTGCTCTCCCCTTGTTTTCCTTTCTGTGCCCCTCGCTGCCCCATTGACGCTGTGCCCGTGATTTTGTCTGCTCTCCCTTGTTTTCCTTCTGTGCCCCTCGCTGCCCCACTGTCGTTGTGCCCGTGATTTTGTCTGCTCTCCCTTGTTTTCCTTTCTGTGCCCCTCGCTGCCCCATTGACGCTGTGCCCGTGATTTTGTCTGCTCTCCCCTTGTTTTCCTTTCTGTGCCCCTCGCTGCCCCATTGACGCTGTGCCCGTGATTTTGTCTGCTCTCCCTTGTTTTCCTTTCTGTGCCCCTCGCTGCCCCATTGACGCTGTGCCCGTGATTTTGTCTGCTCTCCCCTTGTTTTCCTTTCTGTGCCCTCGCCGCCCCATTGTCGTTGTGCCCGTGATTTTGTCTGCTCTCCCCTTGTTTTCCTTTCTGTGCCCCTCGCTGCCCCATTGACGCTGTGCCCGTGATTTTGTCTGCTCTCCCCTTGTTTTCCTTCTGTGCCCCTCGCTGCCCCACTGTCGTTGTGCCCGTGATTTTGTCTGCTCTCCCCTTGTTTTCCTTTCTGTGCCCCTCGCCGCCCCATTGTCGTTGTGCCCGTGATTTTGTCTGCTCTCCCCTTGTTTTCCTTTCTGTGCCCCTCGCTGCCCCATTGACGCTGTGCCCGTGATTTTGTCTGCTCTCCCCTTGTTTTCCTTCTGTGCCCCTCGCTGCCCCACTGTCGTTGTGCCCGTGATTTTGTCTGCTCTCCCCTTGTTTTCCTTTCTGTGCCCCTCGCCGCCCCATTGTCGTTGTGCCCGTGATTTTGTCTGCTCTCCCCTTGTTTTCCTTTCTGTGCCCCTCGCTGCCCCATTGACGCTGTGCCCGTGATTTTGTCTGCTCTCCCCTTGTTTTCCTTCTGTGCCCCTCGCTGCCCCATTGACGCTGTGCCCGTGATTTTGTCTGCTCTCCCCTTGTTTTCCTTCTGTGCCCCGCTGCCTCTCGCCATTCCCGCCGCTGCGTCCCCTGCGGCCCCGCCCCTGACTGCCCATTCGCTGCCCCTGCCTCCCGCCTCCCAGCTGCTCCTCCCTCCCACCTCCCCATAAATGGCGGCCGCTGCGCGGTGAGGAGAGCGACCCTTGACCTTGCCAGGTAGGTCGCTCCCCCACCACACAGCTCCGCCTGTGTTGTCTGCCCGCTGCTTCTGCAGGTAAGATCGCCCTCCGCTTGTGGCCCCGGTGCCCGCTTTGTCTGCTTGTCTCCCTTTTCCTCTCTGTGCCCCTCGCCGCCCCACTGTCGTTGTGCCCGTGATTTTGTCTGCTCTCCCCTTGTTTTCCTTTCTGTGCCCCTCGCTGCCCCATTGACGCTGTGCCCGTGATTTTGTCTGCTCTCCCCTTGTTTTCCTTTCTGTGCCCCTCGCTGCCCCATTGACGCTGTGCCCGTGATTTTGTCTGCTCTCCCTTGTTTTCCTTTCTGTGCCCCTCGCTGCCCCATTGACGCTGTGCCCGTGATTTTGTCTGCTCTCCCCTTGTTTTCCTTTCTGTGCCCTCGCCGCCCCACTGTCGTTGTGCCCGTGATTTTGTCTGCTCTCCCCTTGTTTTCCTTTCTGTGCCCCTCGCCGCCCCACTGTCGTTGTGCCCGTGATTTTGTCTGCTCTCCCCTTGTTTTCCTTTCTGTGCCCCTCGCTGCCCCATTGACGCTGTGCCCGTGATTTTGTCTGCTCTCCCCTTGTTTTCCTTTCTGTGCCCCTCGCCGCCCCACTGTCGTTGTGCCCGTGATTTTGTCTGCTCTCCCCTTGTTTTCCTTTCTGTGCCCCTCGCTGCCCCATTGACGCTGTGCCCGTGATTTTGTCTGCTCTCCCCTTGTTTTCCTTCTGTGCCCCTCGCTGCCCCACTGTCGTTGTGCCCGTGATTTTGTCTGCTCTCCCTTGTTTTCCTTTCTGTGCCCCTCGCTGCCCCATTGACGCTGTGCCCGTGATTTTGTCTGCTCTCCCCTTGTTTTCCTTCTGTGCCCCCGCTGCCTCTCGCCATTCCCGCCGCTGCGTCCCTGCGGCCCCGCCCCCTGACTGCCCATTCGCTGCCCCTGCCTCCCGCCTCCCAGCTGCTCCTCCCTCCCACCTCCCCATAAATGGCGGCCGCTGCGCGGTGAGGAGAGCGACCCTTGACCTTGCCAGGTAGGTCGCTCCCCACCACACAGCTCCGCCTGTGTTGTCTGCCCGCTGCTTCTGCAGGTAAGATCGCCCTCCGCTTGTGGCCCCGGTGCCCGCTTTGTCTGCTTGTCTCCCCTTTTCCTCTCTGTGCCCCTCGCCGCCCCACTGTCGTTGTGCCCGTGATTTTGTCTGCTCTCCCCTTGTTTTCCTTTCTGTGCCCCTCGCTGCCCCATTGACGCTGTGCCCGTGATTTTGTCTGCTCTCCCTTGTTTTCCTTTCTGTGCCCCTCGCTGCCCCATTGACGCTGTGCCCGTGATTTTGTCTGCTCTCCCCTTGTTTTCCTTTCTGTGCCCCTCGCTGCCCCATTGACGCTGTGCCCGTGATTTTGTCTGCTCTCCCCTTGTTTTCCTTTCTGTGCCCCTCGCCGCCCCACTGTCGTTGTGCCCGTGATTTTGTCTGCTCTCCCCTTGTTTTCCTTTCTGTGCCCCTCGCCGCCCCACTGTCGTTGTGCCCGTGATTTTGTCTGCTCTCCCCTTGTTTTCCTTTCTGTGCCCCTCGCTGCCCCATTGACGCTGTGCCCGTGATTTTGTCTGCTCTCCCCTTGTTTTCCTTTCTGTGCCCTCGCCGCCCCACTGTCGTTGTGCCCGTGATTTTGTCTGCTCTCCCCTTGTTTTCCTTTCTGTGCCCCTCGCTGCCCCATTGACGCTGTGCCCGTGATTTTGTCTGCTCTCCCCTTGTTTTCCTTTCTGTGCCCCTCGCTGCCCCATTGACGCTGTGCCCGTGATTTTGTCTGCTCTCCCCTTGTTTTCCTTTCTGTGCCCCTCGCCGCCCCATTGTCGTTGTGCCCGTGATTTTGTCTGCTCTCCCCTTGTTTTCCTTTCTGTGCCCCTCGCTGCCCCATTGACGCTGTGCCCGTGATTTTGTCTGCTCTCCCCTTGTTTTCCTTCTGTGCCCCTCGCTGCCCCACTGTCGTTGTGCCCGTGATTTTGTCTGCTCTCCCCTTGTTTTCCTTTCTGTGCCCCTCGCTGCCCCATTGACGCTGTGCCCGTGATTTTGTCTGCTCTCCCCTTGTTTTCCTTCTGTGCCCCCGCTGCCTCTCGCCATTCCCGCCGCTGCGTCCCCTGCGGCCCCGCCCCCTGACTGCCCATTCGCTGCCCCTGCCTCCCGCCTCCCAGCTGCTCCTCCCTCCCACCTCCCCATAAATGGCGGCCGCTGCGCAACCGCGCCGCTGGCGCGCCGAAGGCGCGCCTAAGGCAAGCCCGTCTGCGCCCGTCCGCGACTGGACCGCGCCCAGCGCCAGAACCCCTGGATCCCACCGATGCAACACTACTCGACGGACTTACGACGCCGCCACACTCACCGCACTCAATGCCGGCCAGAACCCTGCCTGCTACCGAGCCTCACCGAGACGCACCCACGGACCCTTCACCTGCCAAACCTGCCGATTCACCTGCCCCCGGACGTGCACCACCTCCGCCAAGTCGAGCACCAGCAGCAACCACCTGAAATGCATCCTGCTGAACACCCGCTCCGTCCACAGGCACGCCGTGGAACTCTGGGACCTGCTCGACGCAACAGCACCGGACATCGCCTTCCTCACCGAAACCTGGATGAACGCCTCCTCAGCGCCCGACATCGCCATAGCCATCCCGGACGGATACAAGATCACCCGGAGGGACCGCGTCAACCAGACGGGAGGAGGCATCGCCATCGTACACAAGAACACCATCCGCATCTCGACTAACTCCGACGAGACCTTCTCCGCCGCCGAACACCTACACTTCCAGATACACACTGACCCCAAGACCACCCTCCGAGGCACCCTCATCTACAGACCCCGGGACCACGCACACTATTCAGCGAAGACATCGCAGACTTCATCAGCCCGCACGCCATGCCCTCCGCCGACTACATCCTCCTAGGGGACCTCAACTTCCACCTGGAGAACAGCAACGACAGAAACACCACCGCCCTGCTGGACAACCTCGCCAACCTCGGACTCAAGCAACTGGTGAACACGCCCACCCACTACGCCGGCCACACGCTTGACCCCGTCTTCTCGTCCAGCAAGCACATCTCCTTCAGCCACGCCACCGGACTCCACTGGACCGACCACAGCTGCGTCCACTTCAGCTTCAGAAAGACTGCAACCCACCACCACCCGCAACAGGCTCCCCGCCGGAGCTGGAGCAAGATCACCGCCGAGCAGCTCACCGCCTCCCTCAGCCAGAACACACCCACCAACACAACGGACCCAAACGAAGCAGCCAGCAACCTCGCCAAGTGGCTGACCGCCTGCGCCGACGACCTCGCACCACTAAAAACCCTCCCAGCAGACCCGGAAGCAAGAAAACCCCTTGGTTCACCAACGAACTCAAGGAATCCAAGAAGAACTGCCGCACTCTCGAGAAAACCTGGCGACTCGACCAGACCACAGACAACAGGACCGCCCTCAAGCACGCCACCCGCAAACACCACCAGCTGATCCGTGCCACCAAGAAGTCGGCACTCAAAGAACGACTGGACAACAACGCCCATGACAGCAAGGAACTTTTCAGCATCGTCAAAGAGTTCTCCAACCCCAGCGCCGGAAACAACGACATCACCCCCTCGCAAGACCTCTGCAACTCACTCTCCGTGTTCTTCCACCGCAAGATCACCGACATACACAACAGCTTCGACGCACAAACAACGCACCCTACCGCCGAACCAACGCCCGCCACCACCACCCTCTGCAACTGGACCCCGATCAGCACCGAAGACACCACCCGCACGATGAACTCCATCCACTCCGGATCACCAACCGACCCCTGCCCACACCACGTCTTCAACAAAGCCGACGCCACCATCGCACCCCATCTCCGGGACATCATCAACTCCTCCTTCCACACAGCCACCTTCCCGGAGAGCTGGAAGCACGCCGAGCTTACCGCCCTCCTGAAGAAACCAACGACGGACCCCACCGACCTCAAGAACTACCGTCCCATCTCGCTCCTTCCGTTTCCGGCCAAAGTCATCGAGAAGACCGTCAACAGACAGCTTGCCGCCTTCCTCGAGACGAATGGATCCCTCGACCCCTCGCAGTCCGGGTTTCGGGCCAACCACAGCACCGAGACCGCCCTTATCGCAGCCACCGACGACATCAGAACCCTAACCGACAACGGGGAAACAGCTGCCCTCATCCTCTTGGACCTCTCCGCGGCGTTCGACACCGTCTGCCACCGCACCCTAGTGAGCGATACAAAAGGGGATGATGGACGGAACGTTTGAGCCAATCAAACACTCAGCCCCAGTCAACTGATCTGGGTTTAATCCATCATCATTCTTTAGCTCACTCCACCACCCCAGTTCAGACATGGCCATATGCAAATCAGTCTGACCCTGTGCCTCATGGGAACAGTCCAGCCCGAACTGCCAAGCCATGTCTTCCCTGGACCGGAAACAAGCATCCTAGGACCGGTTTCTGGCATTCCAGCCGTCATCAACCAGGCTTGCTTGAATCCAGTGGCAAAGTGAGCAAGGGACCCACGTCTGGGCATACCCCCGCCAACTTAGGGCGAACAAAGCGATACAAAAGGGGATGATGGACGGAACGCTTGAGCCAATCAAACACTCAGCCCCAGTCAACTGATCTGGGTTTAATCCATCATCATTCTTTAGCTCACTCCACCACCCCAGTTCAGACATGGCCATATGCAAATCAGTCTGACCCTGTGCCTCATGGGAACAGTCCAGCCCGAACTGCCAAGCCATGTCTTCCCTGGACCGGAAACAAGCATCCTAGGACCGGTTTCTGGCATTCCAGCCGTCATCAGCCAGGCTTGCTTGAATCCAGTGGCAAAGTGAGCAAGGGACCCACGTCTGGGCATACCCCGCCAACTTAGGGCGAACAAAGCGATACAAAAGGGGATGATGGACGGAACGTTTGAGCCAATCAAACACTCAGCCCCAGTCAACTGATCTGGGTTTAATCCATCATCATTCTTTAGCTCACTCCACCACCCCAGTTCAGACATGGCCATATGCAAATCAGTCTGACCCTGTGCCTCATGGGAACAGTCTAGCCCGAACTGCCAAGCCATGTCTTCCCTGGACCGGAAACAAGCATCCTAGGACCGGTTTCTGGCATTCCAGCCGTCATCAGCCAGGCTTGCTTGAATCCAGTGGCAAAGTGAGCAAGGGACCCACGTCTGGGCATACCCCCGCCAACTTAGGGCGAACAAGCGATACAAAGGGGATGATGGACGGAACGTTTGAGCCAATCAAACACTCAGCCTCAGTCAACTGATCTGGTTTAATCCATCATCATTCTTTAGCTCACTCACCACCCCAGTTCAGACATGGCCATATGCAAATCAGTCTGACCCTGTGCCTCATGGGAACAGTCCAGCCCGAACTGCCAAGCCATGTCTTCCCTGGACCGGAAACAAGCATCCTAGGACCGGTTTCTGGCATTCCAGCCGTCATCAGCCAGGCTTGCTTGAATCCAGAGGCAAAGTGAGCAAGGGACCCACGTCTGGGCATACCCCGCCAACTTAGGGCGTAACAAGCGATACAAAGGGGATGATGGACGGAACGTTTGAGCCAATCAAACACTCAGCCCCAGTCAACTGATCTGGGTTTAATCCATCATCATTCTTTAGCTCACTCCACCACCCCAGTTCAGACATGGCCATATGCAAATCAGTCTGACCCTGTGCCTCATGGGAACAGTCCAGCCCGAACTGCCAAGCCATGTC
Source organism: Calotriton arnoldi (assembly GCA_963921515.1). NCBI lineage: Eukaryota > Metazoa > Chordata > Amphibia > Caudata > Salamandridae > Calotriton > Calotriton arnoldi. The sequence goes on along the minus strand of CAWUFW010029420.1, from coordinate 6,221 downwards.
TTCCCTGGACCGGAAACAAGCATCCTAGGACCGGTTTCTGGCATTCCAGCCGTCATCAGCCAGGCTTGCTTGAATCCAGTGGCAAAGTGAGCAGGGACCCACGTCTGGGCATACCCCGCCAACTTAGGGCGAACAAGCGATACAAGGGGATGATGGACGGACGTTTGAGCCAATCAAACACTCAGCCCCAGTCAACTGATCTGGGTTTAATCCATCATCATTCTTTAGCTCACTCCACCACCCCAGTTCAGACATGCCCATATGCAAATCAGTCTGACCCTGTGCCTCATGGGAACAGTCCAGCCCGAACTGCCAAGCCATGTCTCCCTGGACCGGAAACAAGCATCCTAGGACCGGTTTCTGGCATTCCAGCCGTCATCAGCCAGGCTTGCTTGAATCCAGTGGCAAAGTGAGCAAGGGACCCACGTCTGGGCATACCCCGCCAACTTAGGGCGAACAAAGCTGATACAAAGGGGATGATGGACGGAACGTTTGAGCCAATCAAACACTCAGCTCCAGTCAACTGATCTGGGTTTAATCCATCATCATTCTTTAGCTCACTCCACCACCCCAGTTCAGACATGGCCATATGCAAATCAGTCTGACCCTGTGCCTCATGGGAACAGTCCAGCCTCGAACTGCCAAGCCATGTCTTCCCTGGACCGGAAACAAGCATCCTAGGACCGGTTTCTGGCATTCCAGCCGTCATCAGCCAGGCTTGCTTGAATCCAGTGGCAAAGTGAGCAAGGGACCCACGTCTGGGCATACCGCCAACTTAGGGCTGAACAAGCGATACAAAGGGGTGATGGACGGAACGTTTGAGCCAATCAAACACTCAGCCCCAGTCAACTGATCTGGGTTTAATCCATCATCATTCTTTAGCTCACTCCGCCACCCCAGTTCAGACATGGCCATATGCAAATCAGTCTGACCCTGTGCCTCATGTGAACAGTCCAGCCACTGGGGTGGTGGAGTGAGCTAAAGAATGATGATGGATTAAACCCAGATCAGTTGACTGGGGGTGAGTGTTTGATTGGCTCAAACGTTCCGTCCATCATCCCCTTTGTATCGCTTTGTTCGCCCTAAGTTGGCGGGGTATGCCCAGACGTGGGTCCCTTGCTCACTTTGCCACTGGATTCAAGCAAGCCTGGCTGATGACGGCTGAAATGCCAGAAACCGGTCCTAGGATGCTTGTTTCTGGTCCAGGGAAGACATGGCTTGGCTGTTCGGGCTGGACTGTTCCCATGAGGCACAGGGTCAGACTGATTTGCATATGGCCATGTCTGAACTGGGGTGGTGGAGTGAGCTAAAGAATGATGATGGATTAAACCCAGATCAGTTGACTGGGGGTGAGTGTTTGATTGGCTCAAACGTCCGTCCATCATCCCCTTTGTATCGCTTGTTCGCTCTAAGTTGGCGGGGGTATGCCCAGACGTGGGTCCCTTGCTCACTTTGCCACTGGATTCAAGCAAGCCTGGCTGATGACGGCTGAAATGCCAGAAACCGGTCCTAGGATGCTTGTTTCTGGTCCAGGGAAGACATGGCTTGGCTGTTCGGGCTGGACTGTTCCCATGAGGCACAGGGTCAGACTGATTTGCATATGGCCATGTCTGAACTGGGGTGGTGGAGTGAGCTAAAGAATGATGATGGATTAAACCCAGATCAGCTGACTGGGGGTGAGTGTTTGATTGGCTCAAACGTTCCGTCCATCATCCCCTTTGTATCGCTTTGTTCGCCCTAAGTTGGCGGGGTATGCCCAGACGTGGGTCCCTTGCTCACTTTGCCACTGGATTCAAGCAAGCCTGGCTGATGACGGCTGAAATGCCAGAAACCGGTCCTAGGATGCTTGTTTCTGGTCCAGGGAAGACATGGCTTGGCTGTTCGGGCTGGACTGTTCCCATGAGGCACAGGGTCAGACTGATTTGCATATGGCCATGTCTGAACTGGGGTGGTGGAGTGAGCTAAAGAATGATGATGGATTAAACCCAGATCAGTTGACTGGGGGTGAGTGTTTGATTGGCTCAAACGCTCCGTCCATCATCCCCTTTGTATCGCTTTGTTCGCCCTAAGTTGGCGGGGTATGCCCAGACGTGGGTCCCTTGCTCACTTTGCCACTGGATTCAAGCAAGCCTGGCTGATGACGGCTGAAATGCCAGAAACCGGTCCTAGGATGCTTGTTTCTGGTCCAGGGAAGACATGGCTTGGCTGTTCGGGCTGGACTGTTCCCATGAGGCACAGGGTCAGACTGATTTGCATATGGCCATGTCTGAACTGGGGTGGTGGAGTGAGCTAAAGAATGATGATGGATTAAACCCAGATCAGTTGACTGGGGGTGAGTGTTTGATTGGCTCAAACGTTCCGTCCATCATCCCCTTTTGTATCACCGCACCCTAGTGAAGCGCCTCAGCAACATCGGAATCCGAGAGAAAGCACTGGAATGGATCATCTCGTTCCTCGCCGGAAGAACCCAGAGAGTCCGCCTCCCCCCGTTCAGATCCGAAGCCACCGAAGTCATCTGCGGCGTTCCACAAGGATCCTCACTCAGCCCAACCCTCTTCAACGTCTACATGAGCCCCCTCGCAGCCATCGCACGCCGACACAACCTCAACATCATCTCCTACGCCGACGACACCCAGCTGATCCTCTCCCTCACCAACGACCCCACCACCGCCAGAGCCAACCTACACGACGGGATGAGAGACGTCGCCGACTGGATGAGGAACAGCCGCCTTAAACTGAACTCAGACAAGACGGAAGTCCTCATCCTGGGCTCATCACCCTCCGCCTGGGACGACTCCTGGTGGCCCCCGGCCCTGGGCACCGCGCCCAAGCCAACGGACCACGCACGCAACCTGGGCTTCATCCTGGACTCCTCCCTGTCGATGACCAGACAAGTCAACGCCGTCTCATCTTCATGCTTCAACACCCTGCGCATGCTCCGCAAGATCTTCAGATGGATCCCCACTGAAACCAGGAAGACCGTCACCCAGGCACTCGTCACCAGCCGACTGGACTATGGGAACACCCTCTACGCCGGAACCACAGCCAAACTTCAAAAGAGACTCCAGCGCATCCAGAACGCCTCCGCACGACTCATCCTGGACATCCCCGACACAGCCACATCACCGGACACCTGGAAAGACCTGCACTGGCTCCCCGTCAGCAAGAGAATCACGTTCAGACTCCTCACCCACGCACACAAGGCCCTCCACGACCTGGGCCCAAAGTACCTCAACGACCGCATGACCTTCTACACGCCCACACGCCAGCTACGTTCAACCAGCCACGCCCTCGCCACCGTACCACGCATCCGCAGAACCACCGCCGGAGGAAGATCCTTCTCCTACCTGGCAGCCAAGACCTGGAACTCCCTCCCCACTCACCTTCGGCGAACCCACGACCATCTCTCCTTCAGGAATCAGCTCAAGACCTGGCTGTTCGAGCAGTAACTTACCCCCTCCCCCAGCGCCTTGAGACCCTCCCGGGTGAGTAGCGCGCTCTATAAATGCCGTGATTGATTGATTGATTGATTATTCCAATACATTTTCAGTCTTAGGTGCAATGCATAGTTTCAGTGCTTAATTTGTGCCGGTGCTTTCCGGTGCTCAGCACCGGCACTTAGGGGTCGATTACGATGGCGGGCGGATCGGCACCGTCGTGGCTGCGGTGGCTTCCGCCGGCCTGGCGGGTGCTGTTTTGCCAACCACGGTCACGAATCCCCGACCGCCATATTACGATGGGCAGACATAGGCCAAATCCCTACCGCCGCGGAGTTTTCAGTACCGCCAGTACCTTGGTTCCGCGACGACGGCGGACGTAGCCAATAGCGGGACACCGCCGTGCGATATGACGTGTAGACCGCCGTCCGAATCACAATGCCTCAAATAGGCAATCGGACCGCAACGGAGAAACCACCCATTGAAACACGGCGGAAACAATACTGCGGAGGAAAACGGCAATAACACACAACTCCACGCGTTCACTACCGCAATGGATCCTGCTCTACAAGCCCTACCGCTGCTGTTCCTGATCCGCGATCAACAAAGACGCCGCTGCCGTCGACAACACCCTAGGTATGTCAATGCCACACCTCCGCATCGGGGCCACCCATCAACAACGTCATCACCGCATCCTCCCGGTCACGTCACCGCAGCGGTGAAGACGCGGGAAAAGTTCCGCACAATCCAGTAGGCAGGGCCAGCGGCACGCATGGACAGTCACAGGGACGTGTAAGGATTGTGTTGGCCCTGGCCCAAATGTACATCGTGTGCCTCTGTTGGTAGCAGCTGACATTACCTGATACCATCACAGCTCCTACCATCCCACCCTGTTCAACATCAAAATGTGTGCCCATCTGACATTCAGGGATAGTGATGTATGTGAACAAGTTCATGGGTGTATTGTGGCAAAACAACACCTGCAAGGTAATGCCAAATAGGTGCCTGTGATGTGAAACCCCCTTCCTGCCACTGCCTTGATGAGTAATAGGTGGGAAAACAGCACCTGCAAGGTAATGCCAAAAAGCTGCCTGTGTTGTGAAACCCCCTTCATGCCACTGCCAAGATGAGTATTAGGGGGCAAACCCCACCTGCAAAGTAATGCCAAATAGGTTCCTGTGATGTGAAACCCCCTTCCTGCCACTGCCAAGATGAGTATTAGGGGCAAACCCCACCTGCAAAGTAATGCCAAAAGCTGCCTGTGTTGTGAAACCCCTTCCTGCCACTGCCAAGATGAGTATTAGGGGCAAACCCCACCTGCAAAGTAATGCCAAATAGGTGCCTGTGATGTGAAACCCCCTTCCTGCCACTGCCAAGATGAGTATTAGGGGCAAACCCCACCTGCAAAGTAATGCCAAAAGCTGCCTGTGCTGTGAAACCCCCTTCCTGCCACTGCCAAGATGAGTAGTAGGGGCAAACCCCACCTGGAACATACATGTTTGTAGTTGGCAAGCACAGGGCCACATACACCTCAACACCACTGACAAGGACAGGCCAAGCACACTGTGTGACCACTCAACTGCACACATCCAAATATACCCATGTGAGTACGAAGACAGGCCTTCACAAGATTACCACACACACACACTGCTGTCCACACATCCAAACACATCACACAGACATCACCAACCTTGGACACCCCGCAAGTTAGACTGTGGGGCCGATTCCGATTTGTGCCGGAAAACGTACCGACCGACTCGGTATGGGAATTTAGTCCGACCGACACGTACCGGCGCCGTCCGACCCGGGTAGTACGATGAAATGCATGGGAAACACGACCGACTCGTACGGAACTCAAGGCGAACGACCGACCCGGACGGAAACAAGCTATCCGGCCGGGAAAACACGCAAATCGAACCAACCGACACGCACCAGGAAATAACCCAAGCGAAACGTACCCGCGAACTCCGACCCGCGCAGTACGATGCAATGGGTGCAAATTCAGACCGATTCGCACGGAGCCCAAGCCGTACGACCGACACGCATACAAAAGCCAGCCGGACAAACACAATACTCCGCGACCGACGCGTACGCCGCATATGAAACTGAGCTGAAACACAGCGGGAACAACTCGGAGAGGCGCGCACGAGACAACTGCAAAGTCCTACTCGGTCAGAAGAACGACTCCTACATGCACAATAATCACAAATGAAAAAATACAAAAAAAAAAGGGCCAAACAAGCAATGACAAAGCCAATAAATACAGGGGTGAAAAAAATGGAACAAGGACACACCCCCCACTCCACCTACATAAAGGCCACAAATCCCTACCATGATCCTTTGCAAATTCCACTGACCTGCCAGCAGAGAACACCATCACACAGCAAACACAGACACACACACAGCCGATCCAACACAAAAGCCACACACCAGTAGCACCTCAACAAATAGCACCCTCACACACACCCAGCAAAACCTACACTCACACACCCTCACTTGCACACACACACACCAATCACCACCACCACCCATCACCATGCCCCTAAAGAAGAATCCAAAGTTCCTAGATAGTGAATTGGAAGTCATGGTAGACGAGATCCTGAGGGTAGAGCCACAGTTGTTTGGCACATTGGTCCAACAGACCCCCATGTCGCAGAAAACCTGTCAAGGGGACAGTCAAACCATGCACCCCTAGCAAATCAACAGCAACCAAAAGATAATCATCCCAAGAAGTGTATGTTAGTCAGATAAACACAATACATGCCATGTCATAGTGATATGTAA
>CAWUFW010029419.1:0-19130 GCA_963921515.1 Calotriton arnoldi | reverse complement strand
TTCTCTGGCTCTACAGCAGCTCTGCTGACCTGGTTCTATGGCTCTACAGCAGCTTGCTGGCCTGCTTCTCTCGCTCTACAGCAGCTTGATGACCTGCTTCTCTGGCTCTACGGCAGCTCTGCTGACCTGGTTCTCTGGCTCTACAGCAGCTTGCTGACCTGGTTCTCTGGCTCTCCAACACCTCTGCTGACCTGGTTTGCTGACCTGGTTCTCTGGCCCAGTTCTCTGGCCATAGAGCAGCTCTGCTTACCTGGTTCTCAGGCTCTAGAGCGACTCTGCTGACCTTGTTCTCTGGCTCTACAGCCGCTCTGCTGACCTGGTTCTCTGGCTCTACAGCAGCTCTGCGGACCTGGTTCTCTGGCTCTAGAGCAGCTCTGCTGACCTGGTTCTCTGGCTCTATAGCGGCTCTGCTGACCTGGGTCTCAGGCTCTACAACAGCTCTGCTGACCTGGTTCTCTGGCTCTACAGCAGCTCTGCTGACCTGGTTCTCTAGCTCTAGAGTGGCCCTGCTGACCTGGTTCTCTGGCTCTACAGCAGCTCTGCTGACCTGGTTCTCTGGCTCTACAGAGGCTCTGCTGACCTGGTTCTCTGGCTCTAGAGCAGCTCTGCTGACCTGGTTCTCTGGCTCTAGAGCAGCTCTGCTGACCTGGTTCTCTGGCTCTACAGCAGCTCTGCTGACCTGTTTCTCTGGCTCTACATCAGCTCTGTTGGCCTGGTTCTCTGGCTCTAGAGCAGCTCTGCTGACCTGGTTCTCTGGCTCTAGAGCAGCTTTGCTGACCTGGTTCTCTGGCTCTACAGCAGCTCTGCTGACCTGGTTCTCTGGCTCTACAGCGGCTCTGCTGACCTGGTTCTCTGGCTCTACAGCAGCTCTGCTGACCTGGTTCTCTGGCTCTAGAGCAGCTCTGCTGACCTGGTTCTCTGGCTCTAGAACGGCTTTGCTGACCTGGTTCTCTGGCTCTACAGCAGCTCTGCTGACCTGATTCTCTGGCTCTACAACGGCTCTGCTGACCTGGTTCTCAGGCTCTACAGCCGCTCTGCTGACCTGGTTCTCTGGCTCTACAGCCGCTCTGCTGACCTGGTTCTCTGGCTCTACAGCAGCTCTGCTGACCTGGTTCTCTGGCTCTACAGCAGCTCTGCTGACCTGGTTCTCTGGCTCTACAGCGGCTCTGCTGACCTCGTTCTCTGGCTCTACAGCAGCTCTGCTGACCTGGTTCTCTGGCTCTAGAGCAGCTCTGCTGACCTGGTTCTCTGGCTCTAGAACGGCTTTGCTGACCTGGTTCTCTGGCTCTACAGTGACTCTGCTGACCTGGTTCTCTGGCTCTACAGCAGCTCTGCTGACCTGGTTCTATGGCTCTACAGCAGCTTGCTGGCCTGCTTCTCTGGCTCTGGAGCGGCTCTGCGGACCTGGTTCTCTGGCTCAAGAGCGGCTCTGCTGACCTGGTTCTCTGGCTCTACAACGGCTTGCTGACCTGGTTCTCTGGCTTTACAACACCTCTGCTGACCTGGTTCGCTGACCTGGTTCTCTGGCCCAGTTCTCTGGCCATAGAGCAGCTCTGCTGGCCTCGTTCTCTGGCTCTACAGCAGCTCTGCTGACCTGGTTCTCAGGCTCTAGAACAACTCTGCTGACCTTGTTCTCTGGCTCTACAGCAGCTCTGCTGACCTGGTTCTCTGGCTCTAGAGCGGCTCTGCTGACCTGGTTCTCTGGCCCTACAGCAGCTCTGCTGACCTGGTTCTCTGGCTATACAGCAGCTCTGCTGACCTGGTTCTCAGGCTCTAGAGCAGCTCTGCTGACCTGGTTTTCTGGCTCTACAGCAGCTCTGCTGACCTGGTTCTCTGGCTCTACAGCAGCTCTGCTGACCTGGTTCTCTGGCTCTAGAGCAGCTCTGGTGGCCTGGTTCTCTGGCTCTAGAGCAGCTTTGCTGACCTGGTTCTCTGGCTCTACAACGGCTCTGCTGACCGGGTTCTCAGGCTCTACAGCCGCTCTGCTGACCTGGTTCTCTGGCCCTACAGCAGCTCTGCTGACCTGGTTCTCTGGCTCTACAGCAGCTCTGCTGACCTGGTTCTCAGGCTCTAGAGCAGCTCTGCTGACCTGGTTCTCTTTCTCTTCAACGGCTCTGCTGACCTGGTTCTCTGGCTCTACAACGGCTCAGCTGACTTGGTTTTCAGGCTCTACAGCCGCTCTGCTGACCTGGTTCTCTGGCTCTAGAGCGGCTCTGCTGACCTGGTTCTCTGGCTCTACAGCAGCTCTGCTGACCTGGTTTTCTGTCTCTACAGTGGCTCTGCTGACCTGGTTCTCTGGCTCTACAGCACCTCTGTTGACTTGGTTCTCTGGCTCTAGAGCAGCTCTGCTGACCTGGTTCTCTGGCTCTAGAGCAGCTCTGCTGACCTGGTTCTAGAACGGCTCTGCTGACCTGGTTCTCTGGCTCCACAGCAGCTCTGCTGACCTGGTTCTCTGGCTCTACAGCAGCTCTGCTGACCTGGTTCTCTGGCTCTACAGCAGCTCTGCTGACCTGGTTCTCTGGCTTTAGAGCAGCTCTGCTGACCTGGTTCTCTGCCTCTACAACAGCTCTGCTGACCTGGTTCTCTGGCTCTACAGCAGCTCTGCTGACCTGGTTCTCTGGCTCTACAACGTCTCTGCTGACCTGGTTCTCTGGCTCTACAGCAGCTCTGCTGACCTGGTTCTCTGGCTCTATAGCGGCTCTGCTGACCTGGTTCTCTGGCTCTACAGCGGCTCTGCTGACCTGGTTCTCTGGCTCTAGAGCGGCTCTGCTGACCTGGTTCTCTGGCTCTACAGCGGCTCTGCTGACCTGGTTCTCTGGCTCTACAGCAGCTCTGCTGACCTGGTTCTCTGGCTCTACAACAGCTCTGCTGACCTAGTTCTCTGGCTCTACAGCAGCTCTGCTGACCTGGTTCTCTGGCTCTACAGCAGCTCTGCTGACCTGGTTCTCTGGCTTTAGAGCAGCTCTGCTGACCTGGTTCTCTGCCTCTACAACAGCTCTGCTGACCTGGTTCTCTGGCTCTACAGCAGCTCTGCTGACCTGGTTCTCTGGCTCTACAATGTCTCTGCTGACCTGGTTCTCTGGCTCTACAGCAGCTCTGCTGACCTGGTTCTCTGGCTCTAGAGCAGCTCTGCTGACCTGGTTCTCTGGCTCTAGAGCGGCTCTGCTGACCTGGTTCTCTGGCTCTAGAGCGGCTCTGCTGACCTGGTTCTCTGGCTCTACAACGGCTTGCTGACCTGGTTCTCTGGCTTTACAACACCTCTGCTGACCTGGTTCGCTGACCTGGTTCTCTGGCCCAGTTCTCTGGCCATAGAGCAGCTCTGCTGGCCTCGTTCTCTGGCTCTACAGCAGCTCTGCTGACCTGGTTCTCAGGCTCTAGAACAACTCTGCTGACCTTGTTCTCTGGCTCTACAGCAGCTCTGCTGACCTGGTTCTCTGGCTCTAGAGCGGCTCTGCTGACCTGGTTCTCTGGCCCTACAGCAGCTCTGCTGACCTGGTTCTCTTGCTCTTCAGCAGCTCTGCTGACCTGGTTCTCAGGCTCTAGAGCAGCTCTGCTGACCTGGTTTTCTGGCTCTACAGCAGCTCTGCTGACCTGGTTCTCTGGCTCTACAGCAGCTCTGCTGACCTGGTTCTCTGGCTCTAGAGCAGCTCTGGTGACCTGGTTCTCTGGCTCTAGAGCAGCTTTGCTGACCTGGTTCTCTGGCTCTACAACGGCTCTGCTGACCGGGTTCTCAGGCTCTACAGCCGCTCTGCTGACCTGGTTGTCTGGCTCTAGCGCAGCTCTGCTGACCTGGTTCTCTTTCTCTTCAACGGCTCTGCTGACCTGGTTCTCTGGCTCTACAACGGCTCAGCTGACTTGGTTTTCAGGCTCTACAGACGCTCTGCTGACCTGGTTCTCTGGCTCTAGAGCGGCTCTGCTGACCTGGTTCTCTGGCTCTACAGCAGCTCTGCTGACCTGGTTTTCTGTCTCTACAGCGGCTCTGCTGACCTGGTTCTCTGGCTCTACAGCACCTCTGTTGACCTGGTTCTCTGGCTCTAGAGCAGCTCTGCTGACCTGGTTCTCTGGCTCTAGAGCAGCTCTGCTGACCTGGTTCTAGAACGGCTCTGCTGACCTGGTTCTCTGGCTCCACAGCAGCTCTGCTGACCTGGTTCTCTGGCTTTAGAGCAGCTCTGCTGACCTGGTTCTCTGCCTCTACAACAGCTCTGCTGACCTGGTTCTCTGGCTCTACAGCAGCTCTGCTGACCTGGTTCTCTGGCTCTACAACGTCTCTGCTGACCTGGTTCTCTGGCTCTACAGCAGCTCTGCTGACCTGGTTCTCTGGCTCTACAGCGGCTCTGCTGACCTGGTTCTCTGGCTCTACAGCGGCTCTGCTGACCTGGTTCTCTGGCTCTAGAGCGGCTCTGCTGACCTGGTTCTCTGGCTCTACAGCGGCTCTGCTGACCTGGTTCTCTGGCTCTACAGCAGCTCTGCTGACCTGGTTCTCTGGCTCTACAACAGCTCTGCTGACCTAGTTCTCTGGCTCTACAGCAGCTCTGCTGACCTGGTTCTCTGGCTCTACAGCAGCTCTGCTGACCTGGTTCTCTGGCTTTAGAGCAGCTCTGCTGACCTGGTTCTCTGCCTCTACAACAGCTCTGCTGACCTGGTTCTCTGGCTCTACAGCAGCTCTGCTGACCTGGTTCTCTGGCTCTACAATGTCTCTGCTGACCTGGTTCTCTGGCTCTACAGCAGCTCTGCTGACCTGGTTCTCTGGCTCTAGAGCAGCTCTGCTGACCTGGTTCTCTGGCGCTAGAGCGGCTCTGCTGACCTGGTTCTCTGGCTCTAGAGCGGCTCTGCTGACCTGGTTGTCTGGCTCTACAACGGCTTGCTGACCTGGTTCTCTGGCTTTACAACACCTCTGCTGACCTGGTTCGCTGACCTGGTTCTCTGGCCCAGTTCTCTGGCCATAGAGCAGCTCTGCTGGCCTCGTTCTCTGGCTCTACAGCAGCTCTGCTGACCTGGTTCTCAGGCTCTAGAGCGACTCTGCTGACCTTGTTCTCTGGCTCCACAGCAGCTCTGCTGACCTAGTTCTCTGGCTCTAGAGCGGCTCTGCTGACCTGGTTCTCTGGCTCTACAGCAGCTCTGCTGACCTGGTTCTCTGGCTCTAGAGCGGCTCTGCTGACCTGGTTCTCTGGCTCTACAGCAGCTCTGCTGACCTGGTTCTCTGGCTCGACAGCAGCTCTGCTGACCTGGTTCTCAGGCTCTAGAGCAGCTCTGCTGACCTGGTTCTCTGGCTCTAGAGCAGCTTTGCTGACCTGGTTCTCTGGCTTTACAACAGCTCTGCTGACCTGATTCTGAGGCTCTACAGCCGCTCTGCTGACCTGGTTCTCTGGCTCTAGCGCAGCTCTGCTGACCTGGTTCTCTTTCTCTTCAACGGCTCTGCTGACCTGGTTGTCAGGCTCTACAGCCGCTCTGCTGACCTGGCTCTCTGGCTCTAGAGCGGCTCTGCTGACCTGGTTCTCTGGCTCTACAGCAGCTCTGCTGACCTGGTTCTTTGGCTCTACTGCGGCTATGCGGACCTGGTTCTCTGGCTCTACAGCAGCTCTGCTGACCTGGTTCTCTGGCTCTACAGCAGCTCTGCTGACCTGGTTCTCTGGCTCTAGAACGGCTCTTCTGACCTGGTTCTCTGGCTCTACAGCAGCTCTGCTGGTCTGGTTCTCTGGCTCTAGAGCAGCTCTGCTGACCTGGTTCTCTGGCACTAGAGCGGCTCTGCTGACCTGGTTCTCTGGCTCTACAACGGCTCTGCTGACCTGGTTCTCTGGCTCTACAGCGGCTATGCTGACCTGGTTCTCTGGCTCTAGAGCGGCACTGCTGACCTGGTTCTCTGGCTCTAGAGCGGCTCTGCTGACCTGGTTCTCTGGCTCTACAGTGGCTCTGCTGACCTGGTTGTCTGGCTCTACAACAGCTCTGCTGACCTAATTCTCTGGCTCTACAGCGGCTCTGCTGACCTGGTTCTCTGGCTCTACAGCAGCTCTGCTGACCTGGTTCTCTGGCTCTACAACAGCTCTGCTGACCTAGTTCTCTGGCTCTACAGCAGCTCTGCTGACCTGGTTCTCTGGCTCTACAGCAGCTCTGCTGACCTGGTTCTCTGGCTTTAGAGCAGCTCTGCTGACCTGGTTCTCTGCCTCTACACCAGCTCTGCTGACCTGGTTCTCTGGCTCTACAGCAGCTCTGCTGACCTGGTTCTCTGGCTCTACACTGTCTCTGCTGACCTGGTTCTCTGGCTCTACAGCAGCTCTGCTGACCTGGTTCTCTGGCTCTAGAGCAGCTCTGCTGACCTGGTTCTCTGGCTCTAGAGCGGCTCTGCTGACCTGGTTCTCTGGCTCTAGAGCTGCTCTGCTGACCTGGTTCTCTGGCTCTACAACGGCTTGCTGACCTGGTTCTCTGGCTTTACAACACCTCTGCTGACCTGGTTCGCTGACCTGGTTCTCTGGCCCAGTTCTCTGGCCATAGAGCAGCTCTGCTGGCCTCGTTCTCTGGCTCTACAGCAGCTCTGCTGACCTGGTTCTCAGGCTCTAGAACAACTCTGCTGACCTTGTTCTCTGGCTCTACAGCAGCTCTGCTGACCTGGTTCTCTGGCTCTAGAGCGGCTCTGCTGACCTGGTTCTCTGGCCCTACAGCAGCTCTGCTGACCTGGTTCTCTGGCTCTACAGCAGCTCTGCTGACCTGGTTCTCAGGCTCTAGAGCAGCTCTGCTGACCTGGTTTTCTGGCTCTACAGCAGCTCTGCTGACCTGGTTCACTGGCTCTACAGCAGCTCTGCTGACCTGGTTCTCTGGCTCTAGAGCAGCTCTGGTGACCTGGTTCTCTGGCTCTAGAGCAGCTTTGATGACCTGGTTCTCTGGCTCTACAAAGGCTCTGCTGACCGGGTTCTCAGGCTCTACAGCTGCTCTGCTGACCTGGTTCTCTGGCTCTAGCGCAGCTCTGCTGACCTGGTTCTCTTTCTCTTCAACGGCTCTGCTGACCTTGTTCTCTGGCTCTACAACGGCTCAGCTGACTTGGTTTTCAGGCTCTACAGCCGCTCTGATGACCTGGTTCTCTGGCTCTAGAGCGGCTCTGCTGACCTGGTTCTCTGGCTCTACAGCAGCTCTGCTGACCTGGTTTTCTGTCTCTACAGCGGCTCTGCTGACCTGGTTCTCTGGCTCTACAGCACCTCTGTTGACCTGGTTCTCTGGCTCTAGAGCAGCTCTGCTGACCTGGTTCTCTGGCTCTAGAGCAGCTCTGCTGACCTGGTTCTAGAACGGCTCTGCTGACCTGGTTCTCTGGCTCCACAGCAGCTCTGCTGACCTGGTTCTCTGGCTCTACAGCAGCTCTGCTGACCTGGTTCTCTGGCTCTACAGCAGCTCTGCTGACCTGGTTCTCTGGCTTTAGAGCAGCTCTGCTGACCTGGTTCTCTGGCTCTAGAGCAGCTCTGCTGACCTGGTTCTAGAACGGCTCTGCTGACCTGGTTCTCTGGCTCCACAGCAGCTCTGCTGACCTGGTTCTCTGCCTCTACAACAGCTCTGCTGACCTGGTTCTCTGGCTCTACAGCAGCTCTGCTGACCTGGTTCTCTGGCTCTACAACGTCTCTGCTGACCTGGTTCTCTGGCTCTACAGCAGCTCTGCTGACCTGGTTCTCTGGCTCTACAGCGGCTCTGCTGACCTGGTTCTCTGGCTCTAGAGCGGCTCTGCTGACCTGGTTCTCTGGCTCTACAGCGGCTCTGCTGACCTGGTTCTCTGGCTCTACAGCAGCTCTACTGACCTGGTTCTCTGGCTCTACAACAGCTCTGCTGACCTAGTTCTCTGGCTCTACAGCAGCTCTGCTGACCTGGTTCTCTGGCTCTACAGCAGCTCTGCTGACCTGGTTCTCTGGCTTTAGAGCAGCTCTGCTGACCTGGTTCTCTGCCTCTACAACAGCTCTGCTGACCTGGTTCTCTGGCTCTACAGCAGCTCTGCTGACCTGGTTCTCTGGCTCTACAATGTCTCTGCTGACCTGGTTCTCTGGCTCTACAGCAGCTCTGCTGACCTGGTTCTCTGGCTCTAGAGCAGCTCTGCTGACCTGGTTCTCTGGCTCTAGAGCGGCTCTGCTGACCTGGTTCTCTGGCTCTACAACGGCTTGCTGACCTGGTTCTCTGGCTTTACAACACCTCTGCTGACCTGGTTCGCTGACCTGGTTCTCTGGCCCAGTTCTCTGGCCATAGAGCAGCTCTGCTGGCCTCGTTCTCTGGCTCTACAGCAGCTCTGCTGACCTGGTTCTCAGGCTCTAGAGCGACTCTGCTGACCTTGTTCTCTGGCTCTACAGCAGCTCTGCTGACCTGGTTCTCTGGCTCTAGAGCGGCTCTGCTGACCTGGTTCTCTGGCTCTACAGCAGCTCTGCTGACCTGGTTCTCTGGCTCTAGAGCGGCTCTGCTGACCTGGTTCTCTGGCTCTACAGCAGCTCTGCTGACCTGGTTCTCTGGCTCGACAGCAGCTCTGCTGACCTGGTTCTCAGGCTCTAGAGCAGCTCTGCTGACCTGGTTCTCTGGCTCTACAGCAGCTCTGCTGACCTGGTTCTGTGGCTCTACAGCACCTCTGCTGACCTGGTTCTCTGGCGCTAGAGCAGCTCTGCTGACCTGGTTCTCTGGCTCTAGAGCAGCTTTGCTGACCTGGTTCTCTGGCTTTACAACAGCTCTGCTGACCTGATTCTGAGGCTCTACAGCCGCTCTGCTGACCTGGTTCTCTGGCTCTAGCGCAGCTCTGCTGACCTGGTTCTCTTTCTCTTCAACGGCTCTGCTGACCTGGTTCTCAGGCTCTACAGCCGCTCTGCTGACCTGGCTCTCTGGCTCTAGAGCGGCTCTGCTGACCTGGTTCTCTGGCTCTACAGCAGCTCTGCTGACCTGGTTCTCTGGCTCTACTGCGGCTATGCGGACCTGGTTCTCTGGCTCTACAGCAGCTCTGCTGACCTGGTTCTCTGACTCTAGAGCAGCTCTGCTGACCTGGTTCTCTGGCTCTAGAACGGCTCTGCTGACCTGGTTCTCTGGCTCCACAGCAGCTCTGCTGACCTGGTTCTCTGGCTCTACAGCAGCTCTGCTGACCTAGTTCTCTGGCTCTACAGCAGCTCTGCTGATCTGGTTCTCTGGCTCTACAGCAGCTCTGCTGACCTGGTTCTCTGGCTCTACAGCAGCTCTGCTGGCCTGGTTCTCTGGCTCTACAACGGCTCTGCTGACCTGGTTCTCTGGCTCTACAGCAGCTCTGCTGACCTGGTTCTCTGGCTCTAGAGCAGCTCTACTGACCTGGTTCTCTGGCTGTACATCGGCTCTGCTGACCTGGTTCTCTGGCTCTACAGTGGCTCTGCTGACCTGGTTCTCTGGCTCTACAGCAGCTCTGCTGACCTGGTTCTCTGGCTCTACAACAGCTCTGCTGACCTAGTTCTCTGGCTCTACAGCAGCTCTGCTGACCTGGTTCTCTGGCTCTACAGCAGCTCTGCTGACCTGGTTCTCTGGCTCTAGAGCAGCTCTGCTGACCTGGTGCTCTGGCTCTACAACGGCTCTGCTGACCTGGTTCTCTGGCTATACAGCAGCTCTGCTGACCTGGTTCTCTGGCTATAGAGCAGCTCTGCTGACCTGGTTCTCTGGCTCTACATCAGCTCTGCTGACCTGGTTCTCTTGGTTCTCTGGCTCTAGAGCAGCTCTGCTGACCTGGTTCTCTGGCTCTACAACGGCTCTGCTGACCTTGTTCTCTGGCTCTACAGCAGCTCTGCTGACCTGGTTCTCTGGCTCTAGAGCGGCTCTGCTGACCTGGTTCTCTGGCTCTAGAGCGGCCATGCTGATCTGGTTCTCTGGCTCTACAGCAGCTCTGCTGACCTGGGTCTCAGGCTCTACAACGGCTCTGCTGACCTGGTTCTCTGGCTCTACAGTGACTCTGCTGACCTGGTTCTCTGGCTCTACAGCAGCTCTGCTGACCTGGTTCTATGGCTCTACAGCAGCTTGCTGGCCTGCTTCTCTGGCTCTACAGCAGCTTGATGACCTGCTTCTCTGGCTCTATAGCGGCTCTGCTGACCTGGGTCTCAGGCTCTACAACGGCTCTGCTGACCTGGTTCTCTGGCTCTACAGCAGCTCTGCTGACCTGGTTTTCTAGCTCTAGAGCGGCCCTGCTGACCTGGTTCTCTGGCTCTACAGCAGCTCTGCTGACCTGGTTCTAAGGCTCTACAGCAGCTCTGCTGACCTGGTTCTCTGGCTCTAGAGCAGCTTTGCTGACCTGGTTCTCTGGCTCTACAATGGCTCTGCTGACCTGGTGCTCAGTCTCTACAGCCGCTCTGCTGACCTGGTTGTGTGGCTCTAGAGCACCTCTGCTGACCTGGTTCTCTGGCTCTACAACAGCTCTGCTGACCTGATTCTCTGGCTCTACAACGGCTCTGCTGACCTGGTTCTCAGGCTCTACAGCCGCTCTGCTGACCTGGCTCTAGAGCGGCTCTGCTGGCCTGGTTCTCTGGCTCTACAACAGCTCTGCTCACCTGGTTCTCTGGCTCTACAACGGCTCTGCTGACCTGGTTCTTAGGCTCTACAGCAGCTTGCTGACCTGGTTCTCTGGCTCTACAGCAGCTCTGCTGACCTGGTTCTCTGGCTCTACAACGTCTCTGCTGACCTGGTTCTCTGGCTCTACAGCAGCTCTGCTGACCTGGTTCTCTGGCTCTACAGCGGCTCTGCTGACCTGGTTCTCTGGCTCTAGAGCGGCTCTGCTGACCTGGTTCTCTGGCTCTACAGCGGCTCTGCTGACCTGGTTCTCTGGCTCTACAGCAGCTCTGCTGACCTGGTTCTCTGGCTCTACAACAGCTCTGCTGACCTAGTTCTCTGGCTCTACAGCAGCTCTGCTGACCTGGTTCTCTGGCTCTACAGCAGCTCTGCTGACCTGGTTCTCTGGCTTTAGAGCAGCTCTGCTGACCTGGTTCTCTGCCTCTACAACAGCTCTGCTGACCTGGTTCTCTGGCTCTACAGCAGCTCTGCTGACCTGGTTCTCTGGCTCTAGAGCAGCTCTGCTGACCTGGTTCTCTGGCTCTAGAGCGGCTCTGCTGACCTGGTTCTCTGGCTCTACAACGGCTTGCTGACCTGGTTCTCTGGCTTTACAACACCTCTGCTGACCCGGTTCGCTGACCTGGTTCTCTGGCCCAGTTCTCTGGCCATAGAGCAGCTCTGCTGGCCTCGTTCTCTGGCTCTACAGCAGCTCTGCTGACCTGGTTCTCAGGCTCTAGAGCGACTCTGCTGACCTTGTTCTCTGGCTCTACAGCAGCTCTGCTGACCTGGTTCTCTGGCTCTAGAGCGGCTCTGCTGACCTGGTTCTCTGGCTCTACAGCAGCTCTGCTGACCTGGTTCTCTGGCTCTAGAGCGGCTCTGCTGACCTGGTTCTCTGGCTCTACAGCAGCTCTGCTGACCTGGTTCTCTGGCTCGACAGCAGCTCTGCTGACCTGGTTCTCAGGCTCTAGAGCAGCTCTGCTGACCTGGTTCTCTGGCTCTACAGCAGCTCTGCTGACCTGGTTCTGTGGCTCTACAGCACCTCTGCTGACCTGGTTCTCTGGCGCTAGAGCAGCTCTGCTGACCTGGTTCTCTGGCTCTAGAGCAGCTTTGCTGACCTGGTTCTCTGGCTTTACAACAGCTCTGCTGACCTGATTCTGAGGCTCTACAGCCGCTCTGCTGACCTGGTTCTCTGGCTCTAGCGCAGCTCTGCTGACCTGGTTCTCTTTCTCTTCAACGGCTCTGCTGACCTGGTTCTCAGGCTCTACAGCCGCTCTGCTGACCTGGCTCTCTGGCTCTAGAGCGGCTCTGCTGACCTGGTTCTCTGGCTCTACAGCAGCTCTGCTGACCTGGTTCTCTGGCTCTACTGCGGCTATGCGGACCTGGTTCTCTGGCTCTACAGCAGCTCTGCTGACCTGGTTCTCTGACTCTAGAGCAGCTCTGCTGACCTGGTTCTCTGGCTCTAGAACGGCTCTGCTGACCTGGTTCTCTGGCTCCACAGCAGCTCTGCTGACCTGGTTCTCTGGCTCTACAGCAGCTCTGCTGACCTAGTTCTCTGGCTCTACAGCAGCTCTGCTGATCTGGTTCTCTGGCTCTACAGCAGCTCTGCTGACCTGGTTCTCTGGCTCTACAGCAGCTCTGCTGGCCTGGTTCTCTGGCTCTACAACGGCTCTGCTGACCTGGTTCTCTGGCTCTACAGCAGCTCTGCTGACCTGGTTCTCTGGCTCTAGAGCAGCTCTACTGACCTGGTTCTCTGGCTGTACATCGGCTCTGCTGACCTGGTTCTCTGGCTCTACAGTGGCTCTGCTGACCTGGTTCTCTGGCTCTACAGCAGCTCTGCTGACCTGGTTCTCTGGCTCTAGAGCAGCTTTGCTGACCTGGTTCTCTGGCTCTACAATGGCTCTGCTGACCTGGTGCTCAGTCTCTACAGCCGCTCTGCTGACCTGGTTGTGTGGCTCTAGAGCACCTCTGCTGACCTGGTTCTCTGGCTCTACAACAGCTCTGCTGACCTGATTCTCTGGCTCTACAACGGCTCTGCTGACCTGGTTCTCAGGCTCTACAGCCGCTCTGCTGACCTGGCTCTAGAGCGGCTCTGCTGGCCTGGTTCTCTGGCTCTACAACAGCTCTGCTCACCTGGTTCTCTGGCTCTACAACGGCTCTGCTGACCTGGTTCTTAGGCTCTACAGCAGCTTGCTGACCTGGTTCTCTGGCTCTACAGCAGCTCTGCTGACCTGGTTCTCTGGCTCTACAACAGCTCTGCTGACCTAGTTCTCTGGCTCTACAGCAGCTCTGCTGACCTGGTTCTCTGGCTCTACAGCAGCTCTGCTGACCTGGTTCTCTGGCTCTAGAGCAGCTCTGCTGACCTGGTGCTCTGGCTCTACAACGGCTCTGCTGACCTGGTTCTCTGGCTATACAGCAGCTCTGCTGACCTGGTTCTCTGGCTATAGAGCAGCTCTGCTGACCTGGTTCTCTGGCTCTACATCAGCTCTGCTGACCTGGTTCTCTTGGTTCTCTGGCTCTAGAGCAGCTCTGCTGACCTGGTTCTCTGGCTCTACAACGGCTCTGCTGACCTTGTTCTCTGGCTCTACAGCAGCTCTGCTGACCTGGTTCTCTGGCTCTAGAGCGGCTCTGCTGACCTGGTTCTCTGGCCCTACAGCAGCTCTGCTGACCTGGTTCTCTGGCTCTAGAGCGGCCATGCTGATCTGGTTCTCTGGCTCTACAGCAGCTCTGCTGACCTGGGTCTCAGGCTCTACAACGGCTCTGCTGACCTGGTTCTCTGGCTCTACAGTGACTCTGCTGACCTGGTTCTCTGGCTCTACAGCAGCTCTGCTGACCTGGTTCTATGGCTCTACAGCAGCTTGCTGGCCTGCTTCTCTGGCTCTACAGCAGCTTGATGACCTGGTTTTCTAGCTCTAGAGCGGCCCTGCTGACCTGGTTCTCTGGCTCTACAGCAGCTCTGCTGACCTGGTTCTAAGGCTCTACAGCAGCTCTGCTGACCTGGTTCTTTGGCTCTAAAGCAGCTCTGCTGACCTGGTTCTCTGGCTCTACATCAGCTCTGCTGACCTGGTTCTCTGGCTCTAGAGCAGCTCTGCTGACCTGGTTCTCTGGCTCTAGAGCAGCTTTGCTGACCTGGTTCTCTGGCTCTACAATGGCTCTGCTGACCTGGTGCTCAGTCTCTACAGCCGCTCTGCTGACCTGGTTGTGTGGCTCTAGAGCACCTCTGCTGACCTGGTTCTCTGGCTCTACAACAGCTCTGCTGACCTGATTCTCTGGCTCTACAACGGCTCTGCTGACCTGGTTCTCAGGCTCTACAGCCGCTCTGCTGACCTGGCTCTAGAGCGGCTCTGCTGGCCTGGTTCTCTGGCTCTACAACAGCTCTGCTCACCTGGTTCTCTGGCTCTACAACGGCTCTGCTGACCTGGTTCTTAGGCTCTACAGCAGCTTGCTGACCTGGTTCTCTGGCTCTACAGCAGCTCTGCTGACCTGGTTCTCAGGCTCTAGAGCAACTCTGCTGACCTTGTTCTCTGGCTCTACAGCAGCTCTGCTGACCTAGTTCTCTGGCTCTAGAGCAGCTCTGCTGACCTGGTTCTCTGGCCCTACAGCAGCTCTGCTGACCTGGTTCTTTGGCTCTACAGCAGCTCTGCTGACCTGGTTCTCAGGCTCTAGAGCAGCTCTGCTGACCTGGTTCTCTGGCTCTAGAGCAGCTTTGCTGACCTGGTTCTCTGGCTCTACAGCAGCTCTGCTGACCTGGTTCTCTGGCTCTACAACGGCTCTGCTGACCTGGTTCTCAGGCTCTACAACGGCTCTGCTGACCTGGTTCTCTGGCTCTACAGCAGCTCTGCTGACCTGGTTCTCTGGCTCTACAACGGCTCTGCTGACCTGGTTCTCTGGCTCTACAGCAGCTCTGCTGACCTGGTTCTCTGGCTCTACAGTGACTCTGCTGACCTGGTTCTCTGGCTCTACAGCAGCTCTGCTGACCTGGTTCTCTGGCTCTACAGCAGCTGTGCTGACCTGGGTCTCAGGCTCTACAATGGCTCTGCTGACCTGGTTCTCAGGCTCTACAGCAGCTCTGCTGACCTGGTTCTCAGGCTCTAGAGCAGCTCTGCTGACTCTGGCTCTACAGCAGCTCTGCTGACCTGGGTCTCAGGCTCTACAATGGCTCTGCTGACCTGGTTCTCTGGCCCTACAGCAGCTCTGCTGACCTTGTTCTCTGGTTCTAGAGCAGCTCTGCTGACCTGGTTCTCTGGCTATACAGCAGCTCTGCTGACCTTGTTCTCTGGTTCTAGAGCAGCTCTCCTGGCCTGGTTCTCCGGCTCTAGAGCAGCTTTGCTGACCTGGTTCTCTGGCTCTAGAGCAGCTCTGCTGACCTGGTTCTCTGGCTCTAGGGCGGCTTTGCTGACCTGGTTCTCAGGCTTTACAACAGCTTTGCTGTCCCGGTTCTCTGGCTCTAGGGCGGCTCTGCTGACCTGGTTCTCTGGCTCTAGAGCGGCTCTGCTGGCCTGGTTCTCTGGCTCTACAACAGCTCTGCTGGCCTGGTTCTCAGGCTCTAGAGCGGCTCTGCTGACCTGGTTTTCTGGCTCTACAGCAGCTCTGCTGACCTGGTTCTCTGGCTCTACAGCAGCTCTGCTGACCTGGTTCTCTGGCTCTACAACAGCTCTGCTGACCTGGGTCTCTGGCTCTACAGCTGGACTGCTGACCTGGTTCTCTGGCTCTACAGTGGCTCTGCTGACCTGGTTATCTGGCTCTACTGCAGCTCTGCTGACCTAGTTCTCTGGCTATACAGCAGCTCTGCTGACCTTGTTCTCCGGCTCTAGAGCAGCTCTGCTGACCTGGTTCTCTGGCTCTAGAGCAGCTCTGCTGACCTGGTTCTCTGGCTCTAGAGCAGCAATGCTGACCTGGTTATCTGGCTCTACTGCAGCTCTGCTGACCTAGTTCTCTGGCTATACAGCAGCTCTGCTGACCTTGTTCTCCGGCTCTAGAGCAGCTCTGCTGACCTGGTTCTCTGGCTCTAGAGCAGCTCTGCTGACCTGGTTCTCTGGCTCTAGAGCAGCAATGCTGACCTGGTTCTCCGGCTCTAGAGCAGCTTTGCTGACTTTGTTCTCTGGCTCTAGAGCAGCTCTGCTGACCTGGTTCTCAGGCTTTACAACAGCTCTGCTGACCTGGTTCTCTGGCTCTAGAGCGGCTCTGCTGGCCTGGTTCTCTGGCTCTACAAAGCTCTGCTCACCTGGTTCTCTGGCTCTACAACGGCTCTGCTGACCTGGTTCTCAGGCTCTACAACAGCTTGCTGACCTGGTTCTCTGGTTCTAGAGCGGCTCTGCTGGCCAGGTTCTCTGGCTCTACAACAGCTCTGCTCACCTGGTTCTCTGGCTCTACAATGGCCCTGCTGACTTGGTTCTCTGGTTCTAGAGCGGCTCTGCTGACCTGGCTCTAGAGCGGCTCTGCTGGCCTGGTTCTCTGGCTCTACAACAGCTCTGCTCACCTGGTTCTCTGGCTCTACAATGGCTCTGCTGACCTGGTTCTTAGGCTCTACAGCAGCTTGCTGACCTGGTTCTCTGGTTCTAGAGCGGCTCTGCTGGCCTGGTTCTCTGGCTCTAGAGCGGCTCTGCTGACCTGGTTCTCTGGCTCTACAACGGCTCTCCTGACCTGGTTCTCTGGTTTTAGAGCGGCTCTGCTGACCCGGTTCTCAGGCTCTAGAGCGGCTCTGCTGAACTGGTTCTCTGGCTCTAGATCATTTCTGCTGACCTGGTTCTATGGCTCTACAGCAGCTCTGCTGACCTGGTTCTATGGCTCTACAACGGCTCTGCTGACCTGGTTCTATGGCTCTACAGCAGCTCTGCTGACCTGGTTCTCTGGCTCTAGAGCGGCTCTGCTGACCTGGGTCTCAGGCTCTACAACGGCTCTGCTGACCTGGTTCTCTGGCTCTACAGTGACTCTGCTGACCTGGTTCTCTGGCTCTACAGCAGCTCTGCTGACCTGGTTCTCTGGCTCTACAGCAGCTGTGCTGACCTGGGTCTCAGGCTCTACAATGGCTCTGCTGACCTGGTTCTCTGGCTCTACAGTGACTCTGCTGACCTGGTTCTCTGGCTCTACAGCAGCTCTGCTGACCTGGTTCTATGGCTCTACAGCAGCTTGCTGGCCTGGTTCTCTAGCTCTAGAGCGGCCATGCTGATCTGGTTCTCTGGCTCTACAGCAGCTCTGCTGACCTGGGTCTCAGGCTCTACAACGGCTCTGCTGACCTGGTTCTCTGGCTCTACAGTGACTCTGCTGACCTGGTTCTCTGGCTCTACAGCAGCTCTGCTGACCTGGTTCTATGGCTCTACAGCAGCTTGCTGGCCTGCTTCTCTGGCTCTACAGCAGCTTGATGACCTGCTTCTCTGGCTCTATAGCGGCTCTGCTGACCTGGGTCTCAGGCTCTACAACGGCTCTGCTGACCTGGTTCTCTGGCTCTACAGCAGCTCTGCTGACCTGGTTTTCTAGCTCTAGAGCGGCCCTGCTGACCTGGTTCTCTGGCTCTACAGCAGCTCTGCTGACCTGGTTCTAAGGCTCTACAGCAGCTCTGCTGACCTGGTTCTCTGGCTCTACAGCAGCTTGCTGACCTGGTTCTCTGGCTCTCCAACACCTCTGCTGACCTGGTTTGCTGACCTGGTTCTCTGGCCCAGTTCTCTGGCCATAGAGCAGCTCTGCTGACCTGGTTCTCAGGCTCTAGAGCGACTCTGCTGACCTTGTTCTCTGGCTCTACAGCCGCTCTGCTGACCTGGTTCTCTGGCTCTACAGCAGCTCTGCGGACCTGGTTCTCTGGCTCTAGAGCGGCTCTCCTGACCTGGTTCTCTGGCTCTATAGCGGCTCTGCTGACCTGGGTCTCAGGCTCTACAATGGCTCTGCTGACCTGGTTCTCTGGCTCTACAGCAGCTCTGCTGACCTGGTTCTCTAGCTCTAGAGCGGCCCTGCTGACCTGGTTCTCTGGCTCTACAGCAGCTCCGCTGACCTGCTTCTCTGGCTCTACAGCAGCTCTGCTGACCTGGTTCTCTGGCTCTAGAGCAGCTCTGCTGACCTGGTTCTCAGGCTCTAGAGCAGCTCTGCTGACTCTGGCTCTACAGCAGCTCTGCTGACCTGGTTCTTTGGCTCTAAAGCAGCTCTGCTGACCTGGTTCTCTGGCTCTACATCAGCTCTGCTGACCTGGTTCTCTGGCTCTAGAGCAGCTCTGCTGACCTGGTTCTCTGGCTCTAGAGCAGCTTTGCTGACCTGGTTCTCTGGCTCTACAATGGCTCTGCTGACCTGGTGCTCAGTCTCTACAGCCGCTCTGCTGACCTGGTTCTCTGGCTCTACAGCAGCTCTGCTGACCTGGTTCCCTGGCTCTAGAGCAGCTCTGCTGACCTGGTTCTCTGGCTCTAGAGCAGCTTTGCTGACCTGGTTCTCTGGCTCTACAACGGCTCTGCTGATGGTGCTCAGGCTCTACAGCCGCTCTGCTGACCTGGTTGTCTGGCTCTAGAGCAGCTCTGCTGACCTGGTTCTCTGGCTCTACAACACCTCTGCTGACCTGATTCTCTGGCTCTACAATGGCTCTGCTGACCTGGTTCTCAGGCTCTACAGCTGCTCTGCTGACCTGCTTCTCTGGCTCTACAGACGCTGTGCTGACCTGGTTGTCTGGCTCTACAGCAGCTCTGCTGACCTGGTTCTCTGGCTCTAGAACGGCTCTGCTGACCTGGTTCTCTGGCTCTACAGCAGCTCTGCTGACCTGGTTCTCTGGCTCTACAGCAGCTCTGCTGACCTGGTTCTCTGGCTCTACAACGGCTCTGCTGACCTGGTTCTCTGGCTCTACAGCAGCTCTGCTGACCTGGTTCTCTGGCTCTAGAGCAGCTCTGCTGACCTGGTTCTCTGGCTCTAGAGCAGCTCTGCTGACCTGGTTCTCTGGCTCTACAACGACTTGCTGACCTGGTTCTCTGGCTTTACAACACCTCTGCTGACCTGGTTCGCTGACCTGGTTCTCTGGCCCAGTTCTCTGGCCATAGAGCAGCTCTGCTGGCCTCATTCTCTGGCTCTACAGCAGCTCTGCTGACCTGGTTCTCAGGCTCTAGAGCAACTCTGCTGACCTTGTTCTCTGGCTCTACAGCAGCTCTGCTGACCTAGTTCTCTGGCTCTAGAGCAGCTCTGCTGACCTGGTTCTCTGGCCCTACAGCAGCTCTGCTGACCTGGTTCTTTGGCTCTACAGCAGCTCTGCTGACCTGGTTCTCAGGCTCTAGAGCAGCTCTGCTGACCTGGTTCTCTGGCTCTAGAGCAGCTTTGCTGACCTGGTTCCCTGGCTCTACAACGGCTCTGCTGACCTGGTTCTCTGGCTCTACAGCAGCTCTGCTGACTTGGTTCTCTGGCTCTACAGCCGATCTGCTGACCTGGTTCTCTGGCTCTACAGCAGTTCTGCTGACCTGGTTCTCTGGCTCTACAGCGGCTCTGCTGACCTGGTTCTCTGGCTCTACAGCAGCTCTGCTGACCTGGTTCTCTGGCTCTAGAGCAGCTCTGCTGACCTGGTTCTCTGGCTCTAGAACAGCTTTGCTGACCTGGTTCTCTGGCTCTACAGCAGCTCTGCTGACCCGGGTTCTGGCTCTGGCAGCACACGTAACTGAACGGAAGTACAA
>CAWUFW010029418.1:0-19132 GCA_963921515.1 Calotriton arnoldi | reverse complement strand
CCAGCTGATCTCGCTCTGCCTCGAAGGATTCATCAGCAACAGCAAGTGAGGTCATCGCACTACGCAGAGCTCAATGAACATGGTTCAAGAGATTTGAGCCACTCAGGCTTCCACGTGATGAGTGATGGAGCAGGCAGGTGTCGCAGCAGCGAACTGCCAAAGCGAACAAGTATTGTCAGCGCTGTCAGAGACGCCGCTTTCGTGGTGGGGGAGGGGGAGAGCGGAGAAAGCGCGTCGCGAAGTGACACGTCGCGCGGCCCGAGAGCGCTCTGCAGTGGGGAGGGGAGACGCTCTCTGAGCATGAGAATGCGCGGTTATTGTGCGCACCGCATGTTTGTCGTTGTGGCTGCATTTCGCAGCCCCACTGCTGTCTCGCCAGCTGGCCGCCAGGAGCCTCGTGGGCGAGACTCCAAAATAGTGTTTTGTCACGATAAGAGACTAAAGGCGCACCAGGTCCAGCTCCATGGCGGCACAAATGGAGATAAATAGCGAGGATCAAAGCCTATCTACCATCAGAGCCAGTTTAAGAAGGACACGACACAGCACGATCGCTAACATTATGAGAGTGGAAGGTGCTTCATGGTTGATGTTTCACAGAGCACACATGTTTTGAAAGCAGTGCATGCCGCTGCCGCAAGCTAGCCGGCCTCCAAAAGGGCTTGAGAAGCCCCGTGAAAAACCATAACCAAAAAGAATATGATTTATCACAATATATGATTTTGATTTATCTGAAGAATGCGTGTCAGAAAACAGAACTCAGTGCGATCGCCAGGCCATTCTGCATTCTGTCGGCAATCCTCCACTCAGAGTTCGTTTATCGGGCCAGCATCCGTTGAGATCCAGCCAGCCCAGGATTCTTCGGCCTCCCAGCCATCAGGCTCTACTGCTGTCTCAGCCCCGTGAGTATGATACCCATTACGATGAATTCTTACTCATTATCAACAGTCGATTTGGCACGATTTCGGCCTTACTGGATATGCAATGTCAGCCGGTCCTTCCTGTCACAAAATATACACTAGATCTCTCAGTGACACTGTGTTTCATTTTTGCGATCCAGTGAATAAGTGCTGTCTGTTCCATAAATGTACACATGTCAATAAATTGTGTCACCATCACTCTCTTGCTGGCGGTTTTCTCATCAGCTTCTCAAAAATCTCACTTGCCATTGGGCCAGCACAAATCTCCTCATATATTTGCAATCTAAAATAAAATACCCGATTGATTGCTACACGGCCATGCTGTAAGGTCACTTCATATAGTTTGTTTCGTAAATTCTGACAGTTATTTTCCCTCTTCACGCTGTGCCTAAGCTCATGCTGAACACCCATGTTCTTGATTTGGTTATCTGGGCTGCTCTTATGTCAGAGGTCATTCTGAGAGAGAGCTGACTCTCTGCACAGATACTAATCAGTTGATGTTCCTTCATAGGCCTGGTGCCAACAATTTTCTCCTACCACGCCTGTCCAAAGGGTTATCTGCCAGAGACGTCTTATATTCGTTCATATTCGTCGCACTGCGAAATCCCCGAGTAAACGTGCTCACAGATAACTCGCTGATCGGAAGGGCTTCCAGCGGCCGCAAGAAGAATTGAACGAATCCTTGTGACACGTCTTATGCCCACGAGAACACGACCAACTCTTCCACTCCATGAATTTCTGCCGGGCCTCTGAAACGAAGCTGTACCTGATTCCGGGTTCAGGCCCGATTTCCACAGGCAACTGATCTCCTGAGTAAATCCACACTTCGGAAGTAAATCCCAGCCGCTATCAATAGTCAGAGTCGCCAAACTTACCGCAAAAAGCGATAAGACGCTTCACCCACTGAATACAGTTGGTCGGCTCATACTTGTGCAGCCGCCCCTTCTAGCCTCTGTTCTCTCTGGCCTCATCTCTTTGTGTGTCGGGCTCTGCCAGTTCATTCTCACTGTGTCCCACCTGTGCCTCATTACTGTTCCACCCAGGCAGGTTGTCGAGAACTCCACACACACAAGCATGGTGGTAATTTGAAATTAGCACGGTTTCAGTGAGTCTGCACTCTGAAGTAGTTTCAACGCCAAAGTGGAAGATAGCTGCCTGGCAGTGGCCCAGGACATGCACGCAAGATAGCAGTCGCTGAGGTAGCCAGGATGGCAACTTACTTCAGCCTCGATGAGCAGCTTTGTACTGTTGCTGCCGAACAGGAATGGCCGATGGTTCTGAGATGCCCAGCGTTCGGATCAGACACAGGCATTGGCTGATTATGTTCGACAAAGAATATGCACGGTCTTTAATCACCTGATACATAGTGATTGGCATGAACTACCGCGAAACGGGATCGTGCATATGGTTTCTGACGGGGCCCAATCACCCACAAACAGAGCGAACGGCATGAAACCACGATTTCCAGCTGTTTACTGGGATCTGATATTCACGAAAACTGACCACTTCAGTGATCGATCGCTTCGCACGACATGCGTTTATTCATACTGACAGCTCGGGCCATCTGCGGGGATCACCGCAGCAGATTGACTGCCAGGCCGAACACACTCCCGCAGCCATCGTCAAACGTTCGCGGTACGAACACCGTGGAAATGCGCCAGCTTGTACTGATCACGAGATCGCGCGGGCCGGGAATTGTCATCACGTTTGCATGATCTCAATATACTGATAACGACGAACCACACGGCGACACTCTACTTCACCAATCGTGCATTTCCTCGTGGTGTTCCCCTCAGACGGCCAGGTCATCACCAGAGGCCTGCGGTGCCTGGTCTTCACACTCCCAGCTCTTGATTGACATCGCGGCCGTTGGCCTGGAGCAAGATATTGTCTACTGCTTTCACAAAGGAACGTCATCAGCATGTCACTATATAAACATTACATGCCTCGCATTTGTATCACTGAGCAATATGACATATGCAGTTACCCATACATACATACGCACATAGTACACCAATGTTAGTCTTATAGCGATCAGCCATCTCTCAAAAGCTTGCAGCAGATTTCCAGCTGCCCAGGCACGGGTTTGATCGCAGCGTTACTGCCTCAGGCTACCTGTCACAGTCGCCGACTACGCCTGTGTCAAGACACGACGACGGCCTGCGACACGGCGTAATATCAAGGACGGCATATCAGGCCATTTGTCTGCATTTCACTCAGCCTGAGCTTCCACGGACATTTCTCTGCGGCTAATTTAAACACTGTTATTGAACTTCGTCAAATAGCAAAGAGACCGAAGAGCCAAAAATAAAATGAGCAAAACATCTTCAAGTGATCTTGCCGGCATACAGAAGCTGATTTGGCATGTCACTGCCGAGGTCGAGCCCGGACGCCGAGACGCCGATCCTGACGTCACGAGCTTGCGGTTGGGCGTTTACGTAAGGCGCAAACCGATCGACACGCTATCGAAAACAGCAATCCGGTCGAAATTAGCCGACTCATCGGCTAAATCGTTAGCAGGCTGGCGCTGAACACGCAGTTGTGTCGACGGAAGGTCGGTCATCGACACGCCATATAAACCAGCCGTAGTTAATAAACAGTACGGTGATCACGCGGGCAGGAATCACCGAAGCACACTGCGCCGCGAACGTAAACGGAGAAGTCGCACAGACAAACGTAGGGTCCACCAACAGCTAAAGAATGCTTCAACATACAGACAGTGTACAAAGGAATTAAATAAACAGTATTACCAGCCGGGCTGGCCGGGTAAACAGTAGTCAGCACACTCCATACCACTATAGTAGCGACACAAATTGTTCATGAATTTCCAGTAGTCGCCATTCTCACGTATAACCCAAGAGAAAGCACCACAATACTCACAGTCATCCTCTCACACAGCCACACACCATCAGCACACTCACCAGCACCTACCACATACACCCAGCAAACACCACACCACATCACTCACCTGCACAACACACACATCACCACCATCGCCAATTCATCACCATGCCTCCGTTGAAAAAATCCTGTCTTGATTGTGCATTGAAGTCATAGACTCAGACCTCAGGTAGAGCCGTTGGCACACTGTTCAACAGACTCATCTCTGAAACAAGATGTGGGAGGTCAACAGGCAAGACAACATGGCCGGGCGCGATAAAGACGACATCCAGAACAGAGCGATCGCGCTAGAGGGAGGGAGCCGGGACCTGCTCGCCAGCACCACACAGCCAATACACGTAGTGCCTCCTGCCAATACAGGCCCCGGTGAGAAGGCTGCGCACATCCTTCCGCCAGTGAGCTTATATGGACTAGAGACATCCTGGTATTCGGCGAGTACACAAATGCACATTAATGACGCCACAACACACATCACAGCCAAGGGAGAGTCAAACCATGCACTCATAGTACTACACAGCAATCAGAACAGAATCGTCCCAAAATGCATGTCAGTCAGATGTTTGATAATGAGGCGCCACCGTGTCATTATCTGTCCGTGCCATCGTACAAACACAACCAGCAACTGTTAGTTAGCGCAGCGGCAATAAACAGAATCACAGCACCAGATTATGGATACCGAGCACAATTGACAACATGCCACAGTAGCACCACAGCGAAAGGAATTTGTGTGATACTGTCAGCGTAGTTACCAGCACATGGGAGTCGCAGCGTTCCCCCCCATCCTACAATTACGAATCCCATGGCGCCATCGCCAGGAGTATGACCACAAGACGGTGCTGACACTGGCTGTGGAGTACGCGCTCAGCTGGCACCGTGCACAATCGGAAACAGCAGTGACACCACCGACCGACATCCTGAGACAACTTCCACTCCTCGCAGCGCTACACGCTCCACGGCGGGACTGGTTACGGGCCGGCCGGGAGGAGGATTTGCAGCACAAACCGCTGTCACGCTGCACCTCCCACATCAACATCTCAACACTCAATGCACCCGCAGAATGTACTTCATCCTAACATAATTAATAATGAATCAGTCATCTGCCATGTTGCGCAGCACAGGTCATACCTCGGACTACTAGCCACAACAACCGCCAGACAACACCCCAGCCATCCTCGTCAGCACGCCAGCGCCCACTTCACAGGGAGCAGTAGTCAAAGCGAAGGAGCATATGTAGCGCGGAGGCACAGAGCACAGTTTCACCACGTTCCAGCAGTCGCCACGCCTGCGCACATCCCACAGAGCAGGAGCGTTCATCAAAGATGCCCGACACTGCCGTGTCGCGTAGCCGCACACCAGCTCTCACACTGTCACCGTCACTGAACTCCCACAAAGGCGGCATAGAATGCCGGGAAGCGGGGCGTGAGGTACATACGACGGGAAGTCGTAGTCACAGATTCATGCAGCTCACTTCACAAACCTTTATCAATTCCTGACCCATGCTCAGATTAGGGAGTGAGAAGGATCAAGAAGATGAAGGATACTGGCTACGTTAAAATAGCCCTGCTGCGGTGCACCACAAACAGCAGTGACACCATCGACGACATCCTGACAACTTCACTTTAAGATCGCCTACGGCGGGATATCTGGCTAGCCGGGTGGGAAGGAGACTTGGCAGCAGCCCGACCATAGTCACAGCACAGGCTAAACTCACGTGTCGCACGCTCTCACGAACATAAAGATCCCACGCTGAATCATCACCCCGCTGGCGCCAGAAGCACAGACACCGTCTTGGCCAGTCACCGCCAGACGTCACCGTCACTGCGCCGTTACCACCGCGGTTGCGTCGTAAAGGAAGGAGCATGCGAGGCTACGACGGGAGTCGTATCACATATTCTGGCACTTCACCACCCAGCCACACCACATGACATCCCACAAAGATGAGGCGCCATCAAAGACGCACCCGACACTGTTGCCGTGTCGCGGGAATGGCTGGCGTCGCACACCACCGTCAGCAGAGAATACGTCAGCCATCTGCCACGCTCACTGAACTCTCCCCACAAAAGCAGTATGGGGAATGCGCCGGGAAGCGGGGTGAGGCAATAGCATGATGGGAAGTCGTGAAACACAGCACATCACCCCATCACCACTGAATCATGGTCACATCGGCGGAGAAGACTGCAGCCGACACCGGCTACCGGGAAAGACAAGGCCAGCACCAAACAGCCGCAGATCACCACCGACATCCCGAGCAGACGTCTCCACTCCCGTAGCACGTCTACGGCGGGATAATAGCCAAGTGAAGCTGGTACTTGCAGCACCGACCATAGTCACAGCGTCTCCCAATACCCCAACATGAACTCAATAAGGTTCCACCCGGTGCATCGTAATGTCATCACCATCCTCACAAAATACCACTTCGGCGTTCGCGAAGGGTCAGACACCTGGGACTTCTGTAAACACCGCCAGACAACACTCCCAAAGGCCACCCAGTCAAGCATATTCAGCCCACCCCACAGGAAGCAGAGTCGTGCTGAGCGGCACGCCGCTAATGACTGGGAGTGGCAGTCACTGGATATTGTCAAATTCCACAACTGTCCCATCACGCCCCGAACCATCACATCACGGAGCACCACAAGATGCTGACACCATTACCGCTGCGGGAAGGCCTCGCTGGCACCAGCACCACGCCCAGCAGGATTGTCACCGACGACATCCCGAGAGACAACTTCCACCTCCTGCACGTAAAGACAGTCTACGGCGGGATAATCGATCACCGGGCGGGCGGGAGGGAGTGGTCGCCGTCAATCAAAGACACCACGCAAGAAGCAACAGCAAACGCCCAAACACGCAGATTACCAGCCACCACATCAACCTCGATCGTGAGGAC
Organism: Calotriton arnoldi; assembly: GCA_963921515.1. Lineage (NCBI taxonomy): Eukaryota > Metazoa > Chordata > Amphibia > Caudata > Salamandridae > Calotriton > Calotriton arnoldi. The sequence goes on along the minus strand of CAWUFW010029418.1, from coordinate 12,427 downwards.
TTCAGATGGTCGTGCCAGGCCCGCTATATAATGGTTAACCGTCATGTGTGTCAATCATTGATGCTCGCAGAGTTCATAACATACTCGTGTGTCTTCCGCGATGATACAGCAGACACGCTGAGGAGTCCTGAACAGGCTCAAGAGATTACTGGCGCCGCACGAAGCCTGAAGACATAATGGCAGCTCCATGCAGCACCGCAGAATACGCTGCGGCACAGCCGTTCCCCGCACCTCTCCAACTTGCTGTCACAAACGCCATCCTGTCGAGCGCGACAGAACAAGGAGCAACATCAAGGTTGCATTCTGACACCTAGCCACACCACCACAACTCCCGCCGCGACCAGGTGTGTTTACCGCACACAATCGCGCTGTCAGCAGCGGTGGAGGGGTGGGAGAGCAGAGGTCGCTGTTGGGCAAGAGCGTTGCCGGCGTAGTGATGATGACCACAGCTGTACGATAGCCGATGCGCGCCACAGTCTCAGCAACCGAGCATCTCAGCCAGGGCAGTGGGGCTCAGACACATGAAACAGCAGCTAGGCCACCATCATGCCGCTTGACCACATAACCCGCGGGAGTCGGCCACATGTCCCGCGGGACTACGCCCTGCCGTGAGTCCAGCGGGGATGCACCGCAATGACGACGGCGCGCATTGCGACAGCACGCCCGCCAGATGAACAGCAATGCAGTTCACACCGTCGTGCCAACAACACCAGTGAGGCTCACCAAACCGCCACAGCCGCAGGAGGGACTCGGGCGAGAGTCCCCTGCACCGCACGGCCTGTACCCGAGGTCAGCGCCAAGAGGAGGGCAAGTGAGAGTCGATGGGTTGCCGCCAAATCCCGTGAAGCCTGAACCTCCAGCCCTGGATGCTCACTCCAGGCACAGATTGTCATTCTGCCTGATCACCCCACAATACGTACGCCGGGAGTACAGTTCACCCCACGTGCCAGACGCGGCCCTCGATTACTGGGGATTTACCAGACTTTCGCCGATTGCAAGATTTACGTACACTATTCTATGCATTATCACACAAATGCAGTCACAAGAACAACATTATCATACCATACGATCTCAACGCGGGCGCTGTTATGGGGATGATGAACCGTGTACCAGCACCAGGTATGCACCGTATCAGCACAACAGCCAGGCATGAGTAAGGTACGCGACATTACAGAGGGCAGGCTGCCACACCACACACTAAATATCTGACTCATTGCCCACTGATGCCAGGAAGAGCGGTACGTACAGACACAATACTCATTCCTGAAGCTGCAACGCATCATAATACAAAGTGAAGCACAGTTTGCCAGTTGGTAAACATCGCATCACTACAGATTTGCAATGACTTCATAAAGGGCTAACACGTCAACAACTGCGACATTCCCGTAAATAATACTGCCAGTGCCTGAAGTGCAATATCGCCGGGTGATATATGATCAATGGTTCAGTATAGAAGGACAGAATGATATTATCAAAGCACTATATTAGATAGAACAGCAACCTAGCATGTCAACACTGTTGGGAGTACAGCTGCTAATATCATCGCAAGTAGCTCATGATACTAACAGCACAGAGTTGAAGATCATGCCAACCACATCAGCTGACAGGTTTACACAGGATTACTCACATTCATCTAAAGCTGGTGATGAGTTGTGTATGACATCACATCATTATCACATCATCATCGCTCATTTGGTCGTACAGGCCAGATCTTCCACAGGTGGCGGATGTTGTCATCCTGATGAGATTGGCACTGCTTGTGGCCAGGAGCATGCAGCGGTGACGATGATACTCCAGACACTCCTCGCAGGGTCCCTCCCATATGCCCCTGCGAAAGTGTGCAAGATTATCATCGTCTGCTGCATGCTCCACAACCTGGCAGTGCGGAAGGAGTTGCCTCTCATCCAGGATGACAATGACCAACATCCGCCACCTGTGGAGGATCCTGGCCTGGACCACGATGCCAGTGACGATGATGATGATGATGATGATGGTGATGTCCGCACACAGCTCATCACCAACTTCTTTAGCTGAATGTGAGTATCCTGAGGTGTCATGTCAATGATGTGAGTTGGCATGAATGTGTAGGTGGTGCTCTGGTGCTGTTGGAGTGTGTCCATGGGCTACTTGACTGGATGTGTGTTGCGATGTGTGCTTACAGGTGGGCTGTACTCCCCAACAGTGTTGACATGCTAACTTGGTTCTGGGTGGGTATCTTGTAACATGTATTGTGCATGAGTTTTGCTGTTCTGTCCTGTACTCCATTGCTTTTGACTGTGTGTCATTTCTGTCCTTCACAGGGTACTTTCAGATTCGTTTGGTCAACTGTGTCCACCGACGACGTGATTGCACTTCCAGGCTGGTAGCTGTTGTGTCCCTACAGGTGATGTGCGCCACACCCATGGACTTCCTTCCGTCTACAGTTGTTGACTGTGTGCCCGCTGCCAGGTGGGATTACCTTGCATCTGTAGTGGTTACGACATGTTGCAACTGTGTAATAAACCTGTGCTTCACTTTGTGATGTGCGTTGTCTGTGGTCACACATTTGACTGCCATTTGCTTACTGCACCTGTGGGCTACTTGACTACAACTGGGAATGGGTGTGGTGTCTGTGCATTGCACCGTCTTCCCTGGCAACATCAGTGTAGGCAATGAGTCAGATGGCCTAGGTGTGTATGTGTTGTGTAGCCCTGGTGGTGTGTCTCCCTCATATGTGTCACGTTGCCTTTACTCACATGCCTGTGTTGTCCTTGCTGTTGCAGTTCGCATACACAGTGTAATTTTGCAGTTCATCATCCCCATAACAGCACCCACGTTGGAATCACAACAGAGGCAAGTATGGTGTATTAGTGTGTTTATTGTGATACATTTGTGTGAATAGTGCATAGGATGGGTAGTGCTGTACATAAATCTTGCAATCCGAAGTTCCTAGGTGAATTGAAAGTCCTGGTAGACAGAATCCCCAGTATCGGGGCCACAGTTGTCTGACACATTGGTCCAACTTGTACTCCCCATGCAATGTGTGGGAGTAGTGTTGCCGCCAACAGGGTGAACAGTCTGTGCACAAAGGTGAACATCCAGAACAGGTTCAGGCTTCCTGGGAGTTGCGCTTGGCCATCGGCCTCTCACTTGCCCTCCTCGGACGACCCCTCTTCTTGGGGGGGCCCTCTGGTACAGGCTGCTGCGGTGCAGGGGACTCTCCGCCAGAGTCATCCTCCCTCCCTGTGGCAGTTGCAGTTTGTTCGGCACCAGATGTTGTTGGCACACAGGGAGGTGTGGACTGGTTGCTGTTCATCTGGCGGAGGCATTGTAAAATGTCCCTGTGCACCGCCGTCATCTCATGCAGTGCATCCCACTTGGACTCCACGCGGGACATGTGTGAGTCCACGCGGGACATGTGTGACTCCACGTGGGACATGTGGGAGTCCAAGCGGGCATGATGGGCAGCCTGCTGCTGTTTCATGTCTCTGAGGAGCCCCACTACCTGGCTGAGGTCTCCTGGTGCTGGACTGGTACGCATCAGCTATGCGTACCAGTTGTGGGTCATCATGCACACCAGCAACGCTCTGCAAGCAGCGACCTCTGTCTCCTCACCCCTCCCACCACCCCTGCTGACATGTGCAGTGTGTGCAGTGGCACGCACAGATAACCCTGGTCCACCTTGGGGGTTGGTGTGTGGTGGTGGTGTCCATGGCCCCAGGTTGGTCCAGGGTCCCTGTGCTGGTGTTGCTCCTTGTTCTGTCCATGTCGGCAGGGATGGTATTTGTGGTGACAGTCGTTGGAGGGGTGGGTGCAGGGGTGCAGCTGGTGGTCCTGCTGGTGCTGCAGCTGGTGGTCCTGCTGGTGCTGCATGTAGACTTGCACCGGATGTGCCAGGTTGGTCTTCATCGTCCGAGGAGGACAGAGGCTGTACGACGCCAGTGAGCTCCGCATCCTCTTGAGCCTGGGACTGGGACTCCTCAGCGTCTGCTGCTGTGTCCCCATCATCACCTGTTTTTGGGAGACACACACAATGTATAAGTTAGTGTTTCTGCAGGCATCAATGGTTGACACACATGACAGTTGTGACTGTGCCCTCTGGGTGCGGGCCTGTACATTGCATTGTCCTAAGTCGTCACAGTCAGGGGTTGATATTGGTGTGGCACATTGTCCTGCATTATTTGGGCATTTCTATGTATTTTTTGGGGTGTGAACATGGTCTGCATTGGTTGTGTTTGGTTGACAGCCGGCCCTCCTTCCCACCCACCCAGCCAGTCAGTTATCCCACCATGGAACGTGCTTGCATTGCAGGGAGGGAAGTTGTCTCTCAGGATGTCAGTCAGTGGTGTCCTGCTGTTTGTTGGTGCACAGTTGCCAGCAGGGCCTTGTGCTCCCCACAGCAGTAGCCAGTGTCAGCCATCTTGTGAGTCCTTCTCCACTCCCTGTGATGTGAGCATGGTTCAGGGTGGTGTTGATGGGACAGTTGTGGGGGTGACCAATGTCTGTGACTACCACTCCCATCATGCTATTGCCTCCACCCCCCTTCCCAGCATGCCCATGCTTCCTTCCTTTTGACTCTGCTTCCCTGTGGGGTGGGCTGGCTGTGCTGACAGGATGGCTGGGAGTGTTGTCCTGGCAGTTGTTTGGCTAAAAGTCCCAAGAGTGTCCCTGTGCTTCACACAACATAACCCAGGGTGGTGGTTCTTTGTGGGATCTTGTGTTAGGATGGGGGGCATTGCATTCTACCAGGTGGGTTCTGTGGAGTTTGTGTTGGGGGTGTGTGAGGGGAGGTGCTTGTGACTATGGTCAGTGCTGCAAGTCCTCCTTCCCACCCAGCTAGCCAGATATCCCACCATGGAACGTGCTTGCATTGCAGGGAGTGGAAGTTGTCTCTCAGGATGTCAGTCAGTGGTGTCCTGCTGTTTGTTGGTGCACAGTTGCCAGCAGGGCCTTGTGCTCCCACAGCAGTAGCCAGTGTCAGCCATCTTGTGAGTCCTTCTCCACTCCCTGTGATGTGAGCATGGTTCAGGTGGTGTTGATGGGACAGTTGTGGGGGTGAGCTATGTCTGTGACTACGACTCCCATCATGCTATTGCCTCCACCCCACTTCCCAGCATTCCCATACTTACTTGCTTTTGTGGGGAGTTCAGTGTGTGTGGTGTGAGAGCAATGGCAAGATGGCTGACAGTGGTGTCCTGCTGTTGGTTGGTGTGCAGTACCCAGCATGCCCCTTGTGCTCCCCATCGACACAGCAACAGTGTCAGACATCTTTGATGGGCCTTTCCACTCTCTGTGGGATGTGCATGCGTGAGTGTGAGCTTGCTGGGCCATGTGGTGGGGGATGTAGAGCTGTGACTACGACTCCCATCATGCTATTGCCTCCACCCCTTCCCAGCATGCCCATGCTTCCTTCCTTTGACTCTGCTTCCTGTGGGGTGGGCTGGCTGTGCTGACAGGATGGCTGGGAGTGTTGTCCTGGCAGTTGTTTGGCTAAAAGTCCCAAGAGTGTCCCTGTGCTTCACACAACATAACCCAGGGTGGTGGTTCTTTGTGGGATCTTGTGTTAGGATGGGGGCATTGCATTCTACCAGGTGGGTTCTGTGGAGTTTGTGTTGGGGGTGTGTGAGGGGGAGGTGCTTGTGACTATGGTCAGTGCTGCAAGTCCTCCTTCCCACCCAGCCAGCCAGTATATCCCACCATGGAACGTGCTTGCATTGCAGGGAGTGGAAGTTGTCTCTCAGGATGTCAGTCAGTGGTGTCCTGCTGTTTGTTGGTGCACAGTTGCCAGCAGGGCCTTGTGCTCCCCACAGCAGTAGCCAGTGTCAGCCATCTTGTGAGTCCTTCTCCACTCCCTGTGATGTGAGCATGGTTCAGGGTGGTGTTGATGGGACAGTTGTGGGGTGAGCTATGTCTGTGACTACGACTCCCATCATGCTATTGCCTCCACCCCACTTCCCAGCATTCCCATACTTACTTGCTTTTGTGGGGAGTTCAGTGTGTGTGGGTGTAGAGCAATGGCAAGATGGCTGACAGTGGGTGATCCTGCTGTTGGTCTGGTGTGGCAGCACCCAGCATGCCCTTGTGCTCCCCACGACACAGCAACAGTGTCAGACATCTTTGATGGGCCTTTCCACTCTCTGTGGGATGTGCATGCGTGAGTGTGAGCTTGCTGGGCCATGTGGTGGGGGATGTAGAGCTGTGACTACGACTCCCATCATGCTATTGCCTCCACCCCCTTCCCAGCATGCCCATGCTTCCTTCCTTTGACTCTGCTTCCCTGTGGGGTGGGCTGGCTGTGCTGACAGGATGGCTGGGAGTGTTGTCCTGGCAGTTGTTTGGCTAAAAGTCCCAAGAGTGGCCCTGTGCTTCACACAACATAACCCAGGGTGGTGGTTCTTGTGGGATCTTGTGTTAGGATGGGGGCATTGCATTCTACCAGGTGGGTTCTGTGGAGTTTGTGTTGGGGTGTGTGTGAGGGGAGGTGCTTGTGACTATGGTCAGTGCTGCAAGTCCTCCTTCCCCACCCAGCCAGCCAGATATCCCACCATGGAACGTGCTTGCATTGCAGGGAGTGGAAGTTGTCTCTCAGGATGTCAGTCAGTGGTGTCCTGCTGTTTGTTGGTGCACAGTTGCCAGCAGGGCCTTGTGCTCCCCACAGCAGTAGCCAGTGTCAGCCATCTTGTGAGTCCTTCTCCACTCCCTGTGATGTGCGCATGGTTCATGGTGGTGTTGATGGGACAGTTGTGGGGGGGCAATATGTGTGACTGCGACTCCCATGATGCTATTGGCTACACTGACTTGGCCAGCATACACAGAATTCCTTCCTTTGGAGTGGTCTTCACTGTGTGTTGGTGTTGTTGTGGTGGCTACATGTCTGGATGTGTTTGTTAGTTCTATTTGTGCCACTGCCTAGCTGTAGTTGTAGTTGTGTTTGTACATGTGATGGCACAGTTGGATGTGACTTTTTTGATGGCATGTGTTGTGTTTATCTGACTGACATACACATTTTGGGATGATTCTGTTCTGGTTGCTGTGTAATTGCTATGAGTGCATGGTTTGACTCTCCCCTTGACAGTGATGTGTGTGTGTTTGTGGCAGTATATTGTGTACATTTGTTGTGTACTCACCAGGCTCTGGGATGTCCTCTAGTCCATATACGCTCACTGGCGGAAGGATGGCCCGCACCTTCTCCCTCCCAGGGCCTGAGGTATATTGGCTTGGCAGTGAGGGCCACTGCCGGTGTATTGGCTGTTGATGTAGTCTTTCTTGAGCAGGTCCCGTACCCTCCTGCGCACGCCATACCACCTGTTCTGGATGTCGCTCTTGTGCGCCGACATGGTGATTGTGCGTTCACCCTGTTGATGATCCTCTCCCCACATCTTGGTTTTCTGGGAGATGGGGGTCTGTTGGACCAGTGTGCCAAACAGCTGTGGCTCTACCCTGAGGATCTCGTCTCACCATGACTTCCAACTCACAATCTAGGAACTTGGGATTCTTCTTGGGGGCATGGTGATGGGTGGTGATGGTGAGTGATGTGTGTGTTGGTGTGCAGGTGAGGGTGTGTGAGTGTGTGTTTTGCTGGGTGTATGTGAGGTAGGTATTTGTTGGTGTGCTGATGGTGTGTGGCTTGTGTGAGGGATGAGCTGTGGGTGTGTGGTTGCTTTCTCTTGGGTGCTGGCAGTGGAATGGCATTTGCAAAGGCTCATGGTTGTGATTTGTGTCCTTTATATGGGTGGAGTTGTGGGTGTGTCTTTGTTCTCTGTCCCCACCCCCCAGTATTTATTGGCTTGGTAATTGCTTGTTTGGCCTTTTTTTGGGTGATTTTTCCTTTGTACTGTCTGTGTATGTTGGAAACGCTCTTGTGACCGAGTCGGACCCTGCATTTGTCTCGCACGGTGTTCTCCGCTTCGCTCACGCTGTGTTTGTGCAGTTTTCTATGCTGCGTACGCGTCGGTCGCGGTGTTTTGTGTTGCTTCGGCTCGGTTTTGTATGCGTGTCGGTCGTACGGCTTGGCCTCCGTCCGACTCGCTCGTGGTTTTCGCGCTCTTGCATCGTACTTTGCGGTTTGGAGTTCGCGTGTACGCTTCGGTCGGATTTGTTCCGGTGCGTGTCGGTCGGTTGGATTCGTGCGTTTTTCCGGCCGGATTGCTGTTTTCCGTGCGGCTCGGTCGGTCGACTTGGGTTCGGTACGTGTCGGTCGGATTTTTCACGCCTTGCATCGTACTTTGGCGTGGTCGGGCGCCACAGGTACGTGTCGGTCGGTATTATTTCCGGATCCGAGTCGGTCGGTGCTTTTTCCGGCCCGAATCGGAATCGGACTTCCGCAGTGTCAGCAGTGACACATGTAACCAGCTTCACAATATGCAGCAAAAATCACAATGGGTTCTTATGTTTCTCCATTTTTATTTTCTTTCTTCCGGTCCCTTTTATATTTTGACAAGTTCTTAGCCAACACGTGTTTCGTCAGCTCACAGAGGAAATATCCCGTGAAGGCTTTTTCAAGGCTAAGGAAAGTGAAAATACAGAACAAATAGCCAATGTAAATGCATCTCGTCACTTGATATTACATACACTATTTCACAAAAACACATCATCATGTCTTATTGCGGCATGGTTACGCTGACAATGACAAATGCTTATAAACATGCACCTGCGGCAAACATTTTTATAAAAGTAGACACAAAATCTACTGCAAACACCGGAAGAGTCTCAGTTGCTAAAACAGTCACTTATAAGATAACTGTGAGATGTACTATGTGCATGTATATATCGTCTCTACATGCACCTATGTCACCGATTGCTCAGTGTCCCCAATACGGGCACTGAGACATGTTTATATCGTGGCATGCTGAATCGTTGACGCGTTCCTTTTGTGGCAAACGTGCGTATGTTGCCATCCTCAAGCCAACACAGCCACTCATCTATCACCCAAAATCCGTGCTCCAAAACTAGAAGTGCGTGCTCCGAACCAAAACACCACAAACCTCGAATGTCTTCTGTTCTCAACCATCTGAGGAACATACACAAAAGGAAATACACAACTGAAAATTAAGTAGGAGGAGAGCTACTTCTCCAAGTGTCACCATTATTGGTCTCACAATCATTATCAATATATTCGTCATATGTCACCTACTTCCTGTGTGGTGATAATTCCAACCCACACGATCCTCCGGCGTGCGGCGAAACGTATTTAGTCACATTTCCCACAATGTTCATTACACGACCACCGATTTATTTATTGGTGTGTCTTCTGTAAAAAAGAATATATTTCACAACCCTGTCATGGTCTGCGGCACAATCCAATCTCCTCTATTGATCCCCACAAATGTAGTAACTAATCAATATAAAAATCACTGCACATATCCGCACAAACAGTCAATCCTCAAAGTGTCCAGTTTTCCGTGAATAGCATCCAAATCCAAGTCGCTCTTGGGAAATCCCATTCTATTGGGTTTCATGCCGATCACTCTGTTATTACAGGTGATTAAGACCGTAAGAGAAAAACCACTCTCTACAGTCCCATTCTGGTGGATTTCATACCAATCACTATATTTATCAGGGTGATTAAGACCCAGAACACATAATTAACTGATCCCGTTAACCGCAAATCAGCCAATACCACAATATCCCCAATCCGAACACTCAAGGCAACACCTCTTCCATCCGAACTCTGCAATTATCCGCCATTATTCCTATTCAGCACTCTTATCACTTCTCATCCAAGCCAAAGCAAGTTGCCATCACAACTACTCTTCCCCCGACTGCCTCCCTCACCGTATTCTCTTCGTGCATATCCCCAGCTGCACACTGCCAATCCCTCGAGTACGAGGGCTGAGCTCCTCTTCTACTGGCGTTTAAGTACTTCAAGTTGCAATTCTGCAAACTACGTGCAGAGTTTTACACTGCCTCCAAATTACCTATACTTATGTGTATGGGAGTTCTCCCGACCCAACTGTGGGAGTCTCTGCACACAGAAGATTAGGTTTTTAGTAGTAAACATAGGTGGGACACAGTGGAGTGGTTTAAGCAGGGCCAGACTTGCTACAAAAGGAGATGGGATTAGGGGAGAATTAAGAGGGGTTTAGGAAGAGACGGCACCCATCCACACAAGTGTAAGCCATTAGCAATATTCAGTGGGTGGAGACGTGTATCTTACACTTTTGCAGTAAGTTTAAACTCTGACTTTGTGAATAGCGAAAGTAGTAAGTTTGACTTCAAAGTGTGGAATTTACTCAAAAGTGTAAGTTACCTTTGTAAATCAGGCCCATTAATTTTAAATCCAGGTACAGCTTCATTTTCAAGGAGCTTGGCCAGTATGCGTGGGGAGAGTTGGTCATGTTCTCATTAGGCAGGAGACATTGTCCACAAAAAGGATTCATTCAGGTTCTTCTGCAGCCACTGGAAGCCCTTCAATCCAGCAGTTATCTGTAACCGCCATTTACTCAGGGGTTCCTGAATTACAACAAATATGAACAGGCATATAAGACATCTCTTGGCAGATGCCCTTTGGACAGACGTAGGGTTTAGGAGAAAGAAAATTGTTAACTTTGAACTGCGTGAAGGGCATCCAACACTGGTGAACATCTGTGCAAGGAGTCAACTCTCTACTCTCAAAGCATATTTATCTAACATAAGAGCAACCTTACGTGCTCCTGCGAACATGGAGTGTTCAGCATAAACTTAAAACAACGTGGAAGGGAGAGAAAATAACTGTCAAGAATCATTCTGAAACAAACTATATAAGTGACAACCAGCATGGCGTTGTAGCAATCAATTAATCCGAACTGTTTTTTATTTTAGATGCAAAAATGTATGAGGAAGGTCGTGCAATTTAGTGGCAAGTGAAAAAGGTTTTTGAGAAGCCCCAAGTGAAAGAACCATAACCAAAAGAAGAGTGGTGACACAAATTTGTGGCAATAATTGGTACATTAGCATGGAACAGACAGCCTTATTCTCCCACTGGATACGCAAAAATAGTACAGTGTCACTAGTGAAGTTCCTTAGTGTATATTTCTGTGACAAAGAGGTCTGTCTGTGATCTTGTCAACAGTGTTTCGACTCCTACAAGGAGTAGGGAGGGTCTCACATCAGTGCTGTGGATGACTTGGGAGATGGTGTGTCAGAAAACAGAACCTGTGTGCAGGATGTTACTTCCAGGACCGCTGGAGAGAAATTGCCACAATCTACCAAGGCCCAGGGGGTGCGGTGCCAAGGGACACTCGGTGTCGATGAAGGGTAGATACCTAATGAGCAAAATTCATCATGGTGCAAGGGTAAAATACAGAGTATACTACTCACAGGGCTGGGCCCATGAGTAAGAGAGAAACCTGATGAAGCAGGAGGCCCCTTTGGGGGACGCAGAGGAATCTGGACTGTTTGGATAGCAGGATGTGCGCGGCAAAAGGCGTAACTCCCAAAATGGAGGATTGCCGAAGCAGGGAATGCAGAACAGTAGCCGATCATGCCACATAGAGCTCCTGTTTTTCCTGACACACCATTGTCCAGGTCATCCAAAGTCCACATATTGTGTCATCACTCTTCTCTTTTTTTGGTTATGGTTTTTTCACTTGGGGCTTCTCAAAACCCTTTTAAGGTCGAGCCTAGCGGGCAGCGCGCAAGATGCACTGCTCCGCTCTGCGAGGCATGCTGTGGTAGAGTATGCTGTGGGAAGCCTCTTCCACTCTCCGCCCATATTTGTCATTGGCTTTGTGTCATTGTCCTTCTTAAATGCTGGCTTCTGATTGGTAAATAGGCTTTTTAGTCCCTCCTTGGTACAGCTTTGTCTCCATTTGTTACCGCCCATAAGGACTGGACCTTTTACTGGTCATGCCACACGGTCTGCTTTATCGTGGCAAGAGCACTATTTTGTTTTATTTTTAGGTCTCGCCCTGAAAGCCAGCGCTTTCAGCGCTAGCTCTGGGCGAGACATTTTGTAGTGGAGGCTTGCAGAAATGCAACCACAATCTTTTGGCTGGCCTAGAGCATACGAGTACGCGCACAGTGTACGCGCATTCCTCGCATGCCCAGGCGCCATATGTCTTTCCTCTCCCTTGCTCCTCCCCCCTCCCCCACCACAGCGCTTCTCGGGGCCGCGCCGACCGAGATCACTTTCGCGGCCGCGCGTCACATGCTCTCCACGCCTCCCCCTCCCCCACCACAGAGAGCGCGTCTCTCGCCCCGGCAGCGGCCATGTGTCTTGTTCACTTTGGCATCGGTTCCGCTGCTGGGGTCAAGCCACCTCTCGCCCGGGGCCCGCGTGCTTTCAGGCACTTTTAAACACACTCCATCCACCTCATCACGGTGGAAGCCTGACAGTGGCTTCAGTCTCCGCCCCAGGCACTGCCATGTCAATGAGCTTCCTGCGAACAAGTCGTGACCTCACTTTTACTTTGGAGTACTGGTGCTGCCAGCTCGGGGTGGGCGAGGGACTGCGCTCTCTTCACCGTAA
>CAWUFW010029417.1:0-19135 GCA_963921515.1 Calotriton arnoldi | reverse complement strand
CTGCGCGCTGACGTCCAGTTCTGTACACGACTTTCCGCGCCAGGAACGCAGAGCCATGCAAGAAGCTGACACAGGTGTCTGAAAAATACTAGGGCCCTGAAAGGGATGTCCTTAACCCTAGAAATCAGTTCGCAGAACGGGAGGATGGGTGGGGCGGTAAGGAATCTGTCACTAACTACTGTCTCTTACAGATATATCGTTACACAAGTTAGTAACTTGTGCATCTGAAAGAGACACGTTAGTGACAGATTCCTTACCTTAGAATAGATACCCCAGCAATACCAACCCCGGTGGTGGGTCTGCGAACAAAGATCAGACAAGGAAGTCCTGGAGGACAGAACGGCCAAAGAAGCCGTCCCTCCGGACCTGACTGTCAAGGCAGTAATGCTTTGTAAACGTGTGCAGCGAGGCCCACGTAGCTGCCTGACAGATAACCGGCAGCGGAACACCGCGGCCCAAGGCCGTGGTAGCAGCCGTTGCCCTGGTGGAATGGGCACGCAGCCCAACAGGAGGCTCCTTCTTGGCCAAGAATAGCAGGTGTTGATGCACAAGGTAACCCAGCGGGAGATGGTCCTCTTGTGCACCGCCCGACCTTTTTTGGCGCCCACGTAGCCAACAAAGAGCTGGTCATCCACCCGGAAGTGTTTTGTGCGGTCGATATAGAAGGAGAGCGCACGTTTTGGGTCCAGACGGTGGAGCCTCTCTTCCTCTCTGGAAGGATGCGGAGGCGGAAAGAAGGTGGGCAAAGTGATGGTCTGCCCAATGTGGAAAGCAGTAACCACCTTTGGCAAGAAGGACGGACGCGTCCGAAGAACAACCTTGTCTGGATGAACAGACAGAAAGGGAGGTTTGCAAGATAGAGCCTGGAGCTCACTCACCCGCCGAGCGGAGGTGATGGCCACCAGAAAGGCTGTCTTCAGAGTCAGAAGACGAAGAGGACAGTTATGCAGAGGCTCAAAGGGAGCGCACATTAAAAAGGTAAGAACCAAGTTCAAGTCCCACTGAGGCATTACAAACGGAACAGGAGGGAAGAGGTGAGTAATGCCTTTTAAGAACCTGTTAACAACAGGGGACTTGAAAAGGGAGGGCTGATCAGGGAGCCTGAGGAAGGCCGAGATAGCACAAAGATAACCCTTGATGGTACCCAGGGCAGAACCCTGTTGGGCCAGAGAGAGAAGGAACAGAAGGACCTCAGAAAGAGGGGCAGAAAGGGGAACCACAGCCTTTGCTGTGCACCATGCCACAAATTTGTTCCACCTGCAGGCGTATACCACCTTAGTGGAGGGACGCCTGGCTGCCAGAATCACATCACAAACTTCGGGAGGCAAGTCGAAAGGAATCAACTGCTGCCGCTCAATCTCCACGCAAGCAGGTGTAGACTGGACAGGTTCGGGTGGAGGACCGTCCCCTGCTGCTGCGACAGAAGATCCTCCCGAAGAGGCAGACGGATCGGGGGATCTATGCTCATATTGAGTAGCTCGGGATACCAAACTCTTCGAGCCCAGTCCGGAGCCACAAGAATGACTTGGGCCCGGTCGTGCCGAATCTTCTTCAACACTCTGGGTAGAAGTGGTATAGGCGGAAAGGCGTACAACAGACCGCAACTCCACTCGCGACGAAAAGCGTCGCCGAGCGAGTGCCGCCTTGGAAATTCCAACGCGCAGAACTGATGACATTGCGCGTTCTCTTCGGTGGCGAATAGATCTAACCAAGGCTCTCCCCACTGTAGAAAGAGTCCTTGCGCCATTTCCGAGTGAAGACGCCATTCGTGATCCATCATGCACCTGCGGCTGAGTTCGTCCGCCCTGGCGTTCAGAGAACCTGCCAGGTGTTGAACCATCAGGAACATGCCCTGATGTTCCAGCCATGTCCAGAGGCGCAGAGCCTCCTGACAAAGGGTCCAAGACCCCACCCCGCCCTGTTTGTTGCAGTACCACATGGCGGTGGTGTTGTCTGTGAACACCTGCACTACCTTCCCTTTGACAGAGGGAAGGAATGCCTTGAGTGCAAGCCGGATCGCCCGGAGCTCCAGAAGGTTGATATGGAGCCGGGACTCCGCCGGAGACCAGAGGCCTCTGATCTCCGCCTCTCCCATGTGACCGCCCCATCCCAGAAGGGACGCGTCCGTCACAACTGTATGCTCTGGCTGGGGAAGGGAGAGGGATCTGCCCATGACCCATTGCCGGTTCGAGAGCCACCACTGCAACTGTTTTGCAGTTCCCTCCGAGATCTGGACGTGATCGGACAGGTTGCCCTGGTGCTGCGCCCACTGGAACTTCAGGTCCCACTGCAGAGCCCGCATATGCCATCTGGCATGATTGACCAGCAGGATGCAGGAGGCCATGAGGCCCAGCAGCCTCAGGGTCATCCGTACCGAAACCCAGGATAAAGGCTGAAAGATCGGCACATTGATGGAGAACCCCAGCGAGTGCAGGAGTTCGGCCGTAGTCTGGAGGTGGGAGACGACTGCCTGGGACGAGCCCGCCTTCAGCAGCCAGTCGTCGAGGTAGGGGAAGACTGAAACCCCTGCCCGGCGCAGATGAGCTGCGACCACCGCCATCACTTTCGTGAACACCCGAGGGGCACTGGTAAGGCCAAAGGGGAGCACGGTGAACTGAAAATGCTCGGGGCCTACCGTGAACCGAAGGTAACGCCGGTGGGCCGGCAGGACGGGGATGTGGAAATACGCGTCCTGCAAGTCCAACGCTACCAACCAGTCTCCAGGGTCGAGGGCAGTCAAGACCTGAGCTAGGGTGAGCATCTTGAACTTCTCCTTCCGGAGGAAGCGATTGACGTTCCGGAGGTCCAAGATAGGACGCATGTCCTCCTTGTCCTTTTGGGCACCAGAAAGTAGTGGGAGTAGCAACCACGCCCTACTTCTGGGGTCGGAACATGCTCGATGGCCCTCTTGGTCAAGAGGGCCGTGACTTCCTTCTGTAGAAGCACCAAGTGATCCCCTGACATGCGGTGGAATTGAGGTGGCATGGCTGGGGGGTGGTCTCGAAGGGGAGGGAGTAGCCCCTTCGGACAATGTCCAAGACCCACCTGTCCGAGGTGATGGTGCGCCAGTGGGGAAGGTGATGGCGGACCCTGCCCCTACTGGCGTGCCGTGCACCTGAAAGGAGGGGACTAGGAGGGCTTGGAGGCCGCGGACGGGTTGGAGGTGGTGGCCTGACCCGCACGCTGGTTGCCCGATCCGCCACGGCGGAATCCACGTCCTCGGCCACGCGAAGACGCCTGCTGCGCGGGCCGGTGGCTGGGCTGCTGACGTGAAGGGCGCCCCTACCGTGGCCACGATAGGGGCGAAAAGCAGAAGGCAGCGGAGGGTGTGTAGCAGAAAGGCCCAGGGACTTGGCAGTAGCCCGTGAGTCCTTAAAGCGCTCCAACGCATGGTCTGCTTTGGACCCAAAAAGACCGACTCCATCAAAGGGCATGTCCATGAGAGTATTCTGGACATCCCCTGAAAAACCAGTGGTTCTCAGCCAGGCGTGGCGTCGGTGCGCCACCGTCGTTGCAATCGACCTGCCCAGCGAGTCGGCGGTGTCAAGGCCACAACGGATAGTGTATTTGGCCGCATCCCTTCCTTCCGCAATGGCGCGGGAAAGCAGTGCCTGGACCTCCTCAGGGCACTGGGGCAAAACATCCGCCACCGAATCCCACAGGGAGTGGGTATATCGGCCCAAAAGACAAGCGGTGTTAACGGACCGCAAGCCAGCACTGGAGGAAGAAAAACCTTTCTTCCCAAACTGATCCAGGCGTTTGGATTCCCTATCCGGAGGAGCGGTAGGGAAGGCGGTTTGGGAAGCGGAGGCTTGGACAACCAAGCTCTCAGGAGTGGGGTGGACAGAAAGAAACAGGGGGTCGCCCGGAGCAGGGCGATGGCGTCGTGACACGTTCCGATCCACAGGAGCCCCTGTGTTGGGCTTGGACCAGGCGCCCAAAAGAACGTCAGTGAGGGCGTCGTTAAACGGCAGCACAGTCTCCGCAGAGGAGGCTGCCGGCTGAAGCACCTCTGTCAAGATGTTAGGCTTGACCGTCAAAGTAGGGAGCTGGAGACGTAAGGCCCCAGCAGCCCTACGCAACACCGTACCAAAATTGGCCCCCTCCTCCGTAGCCACGGGAGGAGACAGCATGCCAGTGTCAGGGGAAGTATCCAGACCACTGGCCTCCCCTAGACTCTGTCCAGTCCTCATCATACTGACAGTTGCGCGTCAGAGGGTCATCAGACCCCTCCCAGTCCAACTGGTCCTCCTCAGGTTCAAAATAAGGAGGAGGAGGGACAGTTGGGACCCAAGGTCCCATCGGCGCCGGAGCCGGCGTCGAGCGACGTCGCTCCGGGTCCATGTCCGGAGCCGGAAGGAACTGGGGGACGACGCCGCCCGGAGCCCAGGGCGGCGTCGAGAACGGCACCGGAGACATCGGCGCCGGCGGAGGTGTCGTGAGGTCGACCGGCGTCGATGGGGGTTGTGGAGCCGGGATCGAGGCCGGGGCCGAAGCCGGAGCCGGGATCGAGGCTGGAGGCACGGGCGACGCCGGGGCCGGAGCCGCCGGCGACGCCGGAGCAACCCCATCAGGGCCCGCGGGGCCCGAAGGCGCACCGGAGGGGCCTGAAGGCCCGAAGAGGCGGGCCATGGCCGACAGGAACTCCTGTACCTTGGCCGGATCCGCCCCCGAACCCGGGAAGGGCGGGTATGGCGGGGGCGACTCCACAGGCAAGTCCGGGGCCGCGGGGACGGTGCCGGGAGGGGCCTCAGCCGAGTCGCGAGACCGGCGAGGCGAAGTCCGAGAGCGACGATACTTCTTGGACTTCTTGTGCTTAGACTTACCGGACGAAGAAGACTTCGACGCCGACGACCGGTGTGCACTCCGCGAGCGACCCCTGGACCTCTCACGCGACCGGGGCCTCCGTGGAGCCGAATGCCGGGCCTCGAGGAGCTTTCGAGACCGCTCTCGCAAAGCTTTCGGGTTGAGGGCCTGGCATTCGGGACAAGACTCGGTGTCGTGGCCTCGGCCGAGGCAGAAGAGACACTCCCAATGCGGGTCGGTGACGGACATCATCCGCGCACAGGCGCCGCATCGCTTGAAGCCGGGCATCCCTACGACACCTTTAATTTGGAAAAAACTGTGAAAAAATCACCAAAAAGTATGGTCAAAAATTGACCAGGGCACTGCTCTTCCCGGATCTGCGCTTGCTGGCGCGGAAAAAGAAGAACTGACGTCAGCGCGCAGGGGCGGCGCCTAAGTACTGCCCGCGACGTCATCCCGGCGATCACGACGCCGACGACGGACGCGGAGCCGCACGACGCCGCCTACCGACGCGCAAGGGTACTGCTACGCAAAACTTTCCGGATCCAGCCTGACGCCTGGGGATATTCTAAGGTAAGGAATCTGTCACTAACGTGTCTCTTTCAGATACATCAGTTTTACCTGAAAGCAACACTAACCTGTACAACTAAACCGCTTAAACCACAGGTCAACTTCCCATCTCGAAAGCGCCATGTTTGCGTGGTACTGCGCCGAGGATCTGGCTTTCTCAGCATCAGGGGTTCATATCTGCAAAATGAAGAAAATAAAAAAGAAAGGAATTCAATGCATTTCTCAAGCTGTATTACTAGAATCTAGGTCAGTAGCATTCCATTGCCTCAGACAGGGTGAAAAGCATCTTGGAATCTTAAGTGTTTATTGTCTTCAGTGAACAAAGCTCTGCTTTGATCAACAGAAAGAACTATAAAAGAAACCCCATCTACACTACTCTCTTCTCCATCTACTGCAGGAATACAGACATATTATGGAGCCTCCAACTTTACACTTGCTGAGACCCAACTCATACTACTGCCAGTCTTTGGCTAAATACTTTATTTAAAAAAATAACAACTCTGCTTTTTAAATGTCATGGTACACCTTGCTTTAGTTAGAACTATGGACCCATTAAGTCAGGCATCCAAAGCCGCTATCCAATTGGCTGCCCTCCCTGAGTAATGGAGAAAATATTTTACTTCTTTACTCAATACAATTTCTTTATTCGGAGAGTTCACCCTTCCATAAAAGTACATGCATATAAAACAATCATCATTACGTCAACATAGGTACACTGTCGTATTATTATAAATCAGATAAAAACATATCTATACATAACACTATATATTAAAACAAAGATTAAAAACACGAAATAGCAGCAGGTTGTTATAATAGTAAACATGTTTCACTATCAGACAGTTGGAAAATTGATGAAAACATTGCTCCACTCCGTCTAATGTCGCGATATCTCCTTTTAAAAAGTGGAAGCAAAAATAACCTAGTGTACAATTCAAAAATTTGACAAAACAGTAAAAAATGTATCATGGTTTTGGCCTGACTTATTATTGAACGGACAGGGGATAGCAGCAAGATTTGGTTGGTACCCAGAAACACAATAAATATTTTATTGTATCAGCACAAAACCTAAATAGCAGGGAACGCTCCCATCTCCCACAAGACTGTTCTAAATAAACGGGTGGTAACACAGAAATGCTCTGGGACAAATATGCGGTTATCAATGATTTCCCTTCGACACTATTAAGATTTTCACGTGCTAGGTTATAAAAAGCTAAGGTACTTCCCTTTTATTAAAGGTAGGGCATGAATCTCTCGTTGTAAAAGCTCGCTCCAAACCGATTTTCCCAAATTCCAAATTAATATATGCCAGCCACGGAATTCGAAGGCCGTTATCGCAAGAGATACAGTCATTTATTATATCTCTTGTGAGCAATGCCTGGTCATTACTCCAGATGGATAACCAAAGTAACAGCGGCCTCACTTTGATAAAATCGGATATGTATAGCAAATGTAACTCTTTATGGCAGATGACATGGGGGGAAGAAAGTGGTACACCCAACAGGCGCCTGCAGAAACTATTTTCCTCAGATTGTGTGGTTAAGCAATTAACCCCCCCCCCCCCCCCAAATGGCGGAACCATAGGTGGCAATTGGGACACATTGAGACTTATATATTTGTAATATTGCTTTCAACTGCCCCCCGCCACGAGGTTGAGTAAGGGAAAGCATTGATCCAATTGACTTTGAAAATAACATTCTACGGTGTGCGATATTAGGTGACCAAGCTCCAGAGGACGAAAGCACAAGTTACTTACCTTCGGTAACGATATATCTGTAAGAAACATTAGTTAGTGATAGATTCCTTACCTTAGAATTACCCCCAGGCGTCAGACTGGATCCGGAAAGTTTGTCAGCAGTACCCCTGCGCGTCGGAAGGTGGCGTCGTGCAGCTCCGCGTCCGTCGTTGGCGTCGTGGTCACCCAGATGACGTTGCGGCACCTACTTAGACGCCGCCCTCGCGCGCTGACGTCAGTTCTGTACACGACGTTCCGCGCCAGGAACGCAGAGCCATGCAAGATACTGACCACTGGTGCCTTGAAACTAGGGCCCTGAAAGGGAGGACCTTAACCCTAGAAATCAGTTCGCAGAACGGGGAGGATGGGTGGGGCGGTATGGAATCTATCACTACTAATGTTTCTTACAGATATATCGTTACCGAAGGTAAGTAACTTGTTCATCTGAAAGAAACACGTAGAGATAGATTCCTTACCTTAGAATAGATACCCCAGCAATACCAACCCCGGTGGTGGGTCTGCGAACCAAGATCACACCAGAAAGTCTCGGAGAACAGAACGGCCAAAGAAGCCGTCTCTCCGGACTTGGCTGTCCAGGCAGTAATGCTTAGTAAAAGTGTGCAGCGAGGCCCACGTAGCTGCCTGACAGATGTCTTGTAAGGGGGCATCACGTCCCAATACCGTAGTGGCCGCCGTCGCCCTGGTGGAATGGGCGCGCAGCCCCAACGGAGGATCCTTTTTTGCCAGAGAATAGCATGCTTTTATACACAAGACGACCCATCGGGAGATAGTCCGCTTGTGTACGGCCCGACATTTCTTGGCGCCAACGTAGCCAACAAAGAGTTGGTCATCCACCCGGAACTGTTGTGTGTGGTTCAGGTAGAATGAGAGCGCACGTTTTGGGTCCAGACGGTGGAGCCTATCTTCTTCTCTGGAAGGATGTGGAGGCGGAAAGAAGGTGGGCAAAGTGATGGTTTGCCCAATGTGAAAGGCAGTTACAACTTTTGGCAGAAAGGATGGACGGGGTCTGAGCACAACCTTGTCCGGATGGACAGACAGAAAAGGAGGTTTACAAGAAAGAGCCTGGAGCTCACTCACTCTCCTAGCAGAGGTGATGGCAACCAGGAAAGCGGTCTTTAGAGTTAAAAGACGTAGAGGACAGTTGTGAAGTGGCTCAAAGGGAGCGCACATTAAGTAAGTGAGAACCAGATTCGAGTCCCACTGTGGCATCACAAAAGGAATAGGAGGGAAAAGGTGAGTAATGCCTTTGAGGAATCTATTTACAACAGGGGACTTGAAAAGAGAGGGCTGATCAGGGAGCCTGAGAAAGGCTGAGATAGCAGAAAGGTAGCCCTTGATAGTGCCCAGAGCAGAGCCCTGCTGGGCCAAAGAAAGGAGGAACAGTAGGACTTCTGAAAGAGGGGCAGAAAGGGGATCCACAGCCTTTGCTGTGCACCATGTTACAAATTTGTTCCACCTGCAGGCGTATACCAACTTAGTGGAAGGACGCCTGGCTGCCAGAATGACATTACAAACCTCAGGAGGCAATTCAAAAGGAATCAACTGCTGCAGCTCAATCTCCACACAAGGAGGTGGAGACTGGAAAGGTTCGGGTGGAGGACCGTCCCCTGCTGCTGCGACAGAAGATCCTCCCAAAGAGGCAATCTGATCGGGGGATCGATGCTCATACTGAGTAGCTCGGGGTACCAAACTCTTCGAGCCCAGTCCGGAGCCACAAGAATGACTTGGGCCCGGTTGCGCCTGATCTTCTTCAGCACTCTGGGCAGAAGTGGTATAGGCGGAAAGGCGTACAACAGACCGCAACTCCACTCGCGACGAAAAGCGCCGCTGAGCGAGTCCCGCCTTGAAAATTCCAACGCGCAGAATTGCTGACATTGCGCGTTCTCTTCAGTGGCGAATAGATCTAACCAAGGCTCTCCCCACTGTTGAAAGAGACCTTGCGCCACGTCCGAATGAAGACGCCATTCGTGATCCATCATGCAACTGCGGCTGAGTTCGACCGCCCTGGCGTTCAGTGAACCTGCCAGGTGTTGACCACCAGGGAAATGCCCTGATGTTCCAGCCATGTCCAGAGGCGCAGGGCCTCCTGACATAGGGTCCATGACCCCACCCCGCCTTATTTGTTGCAGTACAACATGGCCGTGGTGTTGTCTGTGAACACCTGCACTACTCTCCCCTTGACAGAGGGAAGGAATGCCTTCAGTGCAAGCCGGATCGCCCGAAGCTCCAGAAGGTTGATATGGAGCCTGGACTCTGCCGGAGACAAGAGGCCTCTGATCTCCGCCTCTCCCATGTGGCCACCCCATCCCTCGAGGGACGCATCCGTCACCACTGTGTGCTCCGGTTGGGGAAGGGAGAGGGATCTGCCATTGACCCAATGCCAGTTTGTGAGCCACCACTGCAACTGTCTTGCAGTGCCCTCCGAGATCTGGACGGACTCGGACAGGTCCCCCTGATGCTGCGCCCACTGGAACTTCCCCACTGCAGAGCCCGCATATGCCACCTGGCATGATCGACCAGCAGGATGCAGGAGGCCATGAGGCCCAGCAACCTCAGGGTTATCCTGACCGAAACCCAGGATTGAGGCTGAAAGATCGGAATCATAGCCTGAATATCCTGGACTCGTCGTTCGGGAGGATAGACCCGAAAGAGCGTCGTGTGCAGAACCGCTCCGATGAAGAGGAGCTGCTGAGAGGGAATCAGGTGCGACTTCGGCACGTTGATGGAGAACCCCAGCGAATGCAGGAGGTCGGCCGTAGTCTGGAGGTGGGAGACGACAGCCTGGGGCGAGCCCGCCTTCAACAGCCAGTCGTCGAGATAGGGGAAGACTGGAAACCCTGATCTGTGCAGATGAGCTGCGACCACCGCCATCACTTTCGTGAACACCCGAGGGGCGCTGGTAAGGCCAAAGGGGAGCACGGTAAACTGAAAGTGCTCGTGGCCTACCGTAAACCGCAGGTAACGCCGGTGGGCCGGCAGGACTGTAGTGTAGCTCCTATTTCCCTTATAGGCTCTGCGCATTGGAATAATATATCCTATAGGTTTGACATAGGACTAAGGTCGGTATGTCCCTATCGAGTATATTAAACTTAATTACTTGTGCCAGCTAGCTCAGAGGCCACTAGAAACTTCTTGACGACAAGAAGGGAGTAGTTTCTGGCAGCCGCAAAACATGACCACTGTGTTTCCTTTACAGAATCAGGACGTGTCCCAGAGTCGTAGAAACCATAGATAACTATTTCACTCAGCTCAGTCGTGCATATCTTGGTTACTCTCAAAGTTACACAGAAATAACAGACTGGCGTTTTCAATAAAAAGGTTTATTGAACTGTCTTGTTTCTGTTGTAAGTTAAATGTGCTGTTACGATCACAAGACAGTATGCGAGATAAATAATGTACAGAGTGAGCAGTAGAAATAAATAATACTGCGTTAGCATTATCTTTTCAGCATATATGCATTTACATAAAATGACACAGCCTAAAAATGCGAGTACTCATACGATGCGTTTCTAGCCTAGTTCTACCCCAGTGTACCTAACCTGTCCTAGGTGTAGGGAGAAGTAGAAGTAGGTGATGTAGTCCTGACTAGAGTATACTAAGAGTATGTTGTACCTAGCATGCCAAGAGTCTAGTATGCCAAGAGTCCCTCTAGGTTCTAGTCTGCTCCATACCTGAAGAATGAGAGAGGTAGGAATCTCTTTCCTAGACTCGAACTCCAACACCCCGCAAGGGAAGTTAGATCACTGGAAGCTGGACTCTCTGCGTGCAGGAATGACAGTGTCTTCTCAGTGCGTCCGGCCGGGAATCGGGCTCCTCTGAAGTCGAGGTCTCCTCTGATTTACAGGGGTTTGAGAAGGTATATTTATACCTGAAAATGTTAGCATTGACGTGAGTTGGGCAGCGAAAGACGTCATGAATGAACCCCTAAGGAATAATGGTTCATGCATAATATATGAGTCCTTGAAGAAATCAATAGTCCTGGGCAAGGGAAACTCCCGCAGCCTAAGAGTCTGTTTTTTCATGAACTCGTTGTGAGGCTAGGGTGGACGGATGTCGGAATCCATGCCTGTATTTGGAGTGCGTGGTTTATGCCTAAATAAGGTCTGGGATTTTATGCCTATATAAGGGCAAGGCGAATTGTGCCTATATAAGGACATGAGTCTGGAAAGCCCGTTTATGGACACCTTAGGAAATATACAACACCCACTCCTCTTTCGTGTGTACGATAATGCTAAAATGCTAAACATATAAAAATGCTAAAACATTAAAATGGAGTACTGCATATTAAAAGTATTTTCTAAAAGCATTAAAAACATATTGAAAATGCAAAGGTTTCCGTACATCATTAAGCAATGTCTTCATTTCCAGCATAAAGTTCGAAATAAATGCAATCGGAATGAAACATTAAGCAATAATTACATATGACGAAAATGATCGATAACTTTGTACAAAATCGAAGTTATTTCCTGTCATAAAAATTAAATGAACTGTTCTAGACACACAAGATGACTAAGTGTCCCTGGAAGTACTGTCAAGTCCGTATTATAAAGCTAGTTCTACTTTAAGCAGATCAAAGTGCCATTTTCGTTTGAAAAAATGGGACAAAAGTTCAAATTTGGTAGAGTTCCAAGTGTTTGAAAAATGAAGGCCAAATTGTTACTGCATCTCTGGAACACAGTATGCTGATTCAGAGTCAGTTTATGGGTCTGGTGTAAACATGAGATCATCTATTTCAATAGACAAAACATCATTCACAGTCGTTGGTGTAATTTGGAACACCTCGTGTAAGAGATTGACCGCACAAAGATGTGAAGCATCGCTCTCAGCATAGGTCGCCGCAGCAATGTTCGCGTCCGTTGTTACCTGTGTGCCTGGAGTTGTCTCTCGTACCTCAGCAGCAGCCGGAAGCGTCTGTGAGATCTCAATGAATGCTGACATCAGGATTGGTAGCCTCTGGGGACAACACAAAGCATGGGCCGTTATCGGGACCAGCAAAGTATCGACGTCCTTTGGCGTGGCTGATGGATTTGTTAGACAAGCGTCCAACACGCATTCTTCACCGCATAGCAGGCATCGTAGAACAGGTAAGATGCAATCTTGCCAGATTGGTCTGAATGACGGGAACCAAGTTGTATTAAGGTCCCTTAGACGAGTCATGCCCAATAGCTGTACTATTCGCTCACGGCACTTTCTTTCAAGGAGAGCTTTCTCCATTTCGCTCGGAGTGATGTCTGCGAATAGGCTGGCCATAGCGCAATAGCAGAAAGATGAATAAAATTCCGGCAACAAGTGCGAGAATTAATGGTATGCCACCAAACACCGAATGTGCAAAGTTGGGGATGATTCCAGTATTGCCTGGAAAGGTGCTAACAGACCGGAGCAAATGCTCTTAAATACATGTACAATTCCGGTCGTATCTGACATGTTAAAGATACGTGATACCATTTCTACGAAATGTATAGGGCAGTTTGTACGTATTAAAGTCTGTATCTCAGCCGAAGTCCTTGCTAATTGTAGATCATAGGTTTCTTTGGCCGAGGTCAAAGGCACTGTTTGCTGTAAAAGCATGGCTTTCATTCTGCTTAAAGTATCAAATCCTATAAAAGAGACGTTCAGCGAAGGCCATAGCGGCGACTCCCTGACTGTGTCTATTGGGGCAAACAATACTTGCATACAGCAAGTGACCCTGGAGTTGACCGTTACTAGATATGGGATGCCTGGCAACATTCCACAGCAACTCTGATCATTCAGCATGAGGTAACTCCCGTTAGAAAGTTGTCCAAACGTTGGATTAATCACAGCAGCTGGTGTACCATGCTGATGGCAAGACAAATTTGCCACTGAACCATTACAAGTCCCGTGTAAAGAAATGTCCTGACACATAAGTGAACCGGTCAGTGCATTTTTACAGTTGGTACCGCTAAGAAACACTTCACGATCCCCGCTCCAACATCTATGTGTATACGGTAAATCCCAAGATGTCTTAATGTATTCCTTACCCAACCTTTCATATTTGCCTGCTTGCATTTGTCTGAGGCAATACTGAAACTGAAAAGTAGTCACAGGTAATGTTATTTTGCCATGAATAACCCATTCTGTAGCTGGTTTTGCTGCCACTGTGAATGGTAACTTCTCCAGTTTTTCAATGCTTAGCACTGTATACCTTGCTCCCTTTTGTGCCAATTCGACCTGTTTATCAGTGAGATTGTATTCTGAAAGCACAAGTTACTAACTTGTGTAACGATATATCTGTAAGAGACAGTAGTTAGTGACAGATTCCTTACCTTAGAATATCCCCAGGCGTCAGGCTGGATCCGGAAAGTTTTTGCGTAGCAGTACCCTTGCGCGTCGGTAGGCGGCGTCGTGCGGCTCCGTGTCTGTCGTCGGCGTCGTGATCGCCGGGATGACGTCGCGGGCAGTACTTAGACGCCGCCCCTGCGCGCTGACGTCAGTTCTGTACACGACTTTCCGCGCCAGGAACGCAGAGCCATGCAAGAAGCTGACATAGGTGTCTGAAAAATACTAGGGCCCTGAAAGGGATGTCCTTAACCCTAGAAATCAGTTCGCAGAATGGGGAGGATGGGTGGGGCGGTAAGGAATCTGTCACTAACTACTGTCTCTTACAGATATATCGTTACACAAGTTAGTAACTTGTGCATCTGAAAGAGACACGTTAGTGACAGATTCCTTACCTTAGAATAGATACCCCAGCAATACCAACACCGGTGGTGGGTCTGCGAACAAAGATCAGACAAGGAAGTCCTGGAGGACAGAACGGCCAAAGAAGCCGTCCCTCCAGACCTGACTGTCAAGGCAGTAATGCTTTGTAAACGTGTGCAGCGAGGCCCACGTAGCTGCCTGACAAATAACCGGCAGCGGAACACCGCGGCCCAAAGCCGTGGTAGCAGCCGTTGC
Source organism: Calotriton arnoldi (assembly GCA_963921515.1). Lineage (NCBI taxonomy): Eukaryota > Metazoa > Chordata > Amphibia > Caudata > Salamandridae > Calotriton > Calotriton arnoldi. The sequence continues at coordinate 5,091 of CAWUFW010029417.1, read as the reverse complement.
CCTGGTGGAATGGGCCCGCAGCCCAACAGGAGGCTCCTTCTTAGCCAAAGAATAGCAGGTCTTGATGCACAAGGTAACCCAGCGGGAGATGGTCCTCTTGTGCACCGCCCGACCTTTTTGGCGCCCACGTAGCCAACAAAGAGCTGGTCATCCACCCGGAAGTGTTTTGTGCGGTCAATATAGAAGGAGAGCGCACGTTTTGGGTCCAGACGGTGGAGCCTCTCTTCCTCTCTGGAAGGATGCGGAGGCGGAAAGAAGGTGGGCAAAGTGATGGTCTGCCCAATATGGAAAGCAGTAACCACCTTTGGCAAGAAGGACGGGCGCGCCCGAAGAACAACCTTGTCTGGATGAACAGACAGAAAGGGAGGTTTGCAAGATAGAGCCTGGAGCTCACTCACCCGCCGAGCGGAGGTGATGGCCACCAGAAAGGCTGTCTTCAAAGTAAGAAGACGAAGAGGACAGTTATGTAGAGGCTCAAAGGGGCGCACATTAAAAGGTAAGAACCAAGTTCAAGTCCCACTGAGGCATCACAAACGGAACAGGAGGGAAGAGGTGAGTAATGCCTTTTAAGAACCTGTTAACAACAGGGGACTTGAAAAGGGAGGGCTGATCAGGAAGCCTGAGGAAGGCCGAGATAGCACAAAGATAACCCTTGATGGTACCCAGGGCAGAACCCTGTTGGGCCAGAGAAAGAAGGAACAGAAGGACCTCAGAAAGAGGGGCAGAGAGGGGATTCACAGCCTTTGCTGTGCACCATGCCACAAATTTGTTCCACCTGCAGGCGTATACCACCTTAGTGGAGGGACGCCTGGCTGCCAGAATCACATCACAAACTTCGGGAGGCAAGTCGAAAGGAATCAACTGCCGCCGCTCAATCTCCCACGCAAGCAGGTGTAGACTGGACAGGTTCGGGTGGAGGACCGTCCCCTGCTGCTGCGACAGAAGATCCTCCCGAAGAGGCAGACGGATCGGGGGATCGACGCTCATATTGAGTAGCTCGGGATACCAAACTCTTCGAGCCCAGTCCGGAGCCACAAGAATGACTTGGGCCCGGTCGTGCCAAATCTTCTTCAACACTCTGGGTAGAAGTGGTATAGGCGGAAAGGCGTACAACAGACCGCAACTCCACTCGTGACGAAAAGCGTCTCCGAGCGAGTGCCGCCTTGGAAATTCCAACGCGCAGAACTGATGACATTGCGCGTTCTCTTCGGTGGCGAATAGATCTAACCAAGGCTCTCCCCATTGTAGAAAGAGTCCTTGCGCCACTTCCGAGTGAAGACGCCATTCGTGATCCATCATGCACCTGCGGCTGAGTTCGTCCGCCCTGGCGTTCAGGGAACCTGCCAGGTGTTGAACCATCAGGAACATGCCCTGATGTTCCAGCCATGTCCAGAGGCGCAGAGCCTCCTGACAAAGGGTCCAAGACCCCACCCCGCCCTGTTTGTTGCAGTACTACATGGCGGTGGTGTTGTCTGTGAACACCTGCACTACCTTCCCTTTGACAGAGGGAAGGAATGCCTTGAGTGCAAGTCGGATCGCCCGGAGCTCCAGGATGTTGATATGGAGCCGGGACTCCGCCGGAGACCAGAGGCCTCTGATCTCCGCCTCTCCCATGTGACCGCCCCATCCCAGAAGGGACGCGTCCGTCACAACTGTATGCTCTGGCTGGGGAAGGGAGAGGGATCTGCCCATGACCCATTGCCGGTTCGAGAGCCACCACTGCAACTGTCTTGCAGTCCCCTCCGAGATCTGGACGTGATCGGACAGGTTGCCCTGGTGCTGCGCCCACTGGAACTTCAGGTCCCACTGCAGAGCCCGCATATGCCATCTGGCATGATTGACCAACAGGATGCAGGAGGCCATGAGGCCCAGCAGCCTCAGGGTCATCCGTACCGAAACCCAGGATAAAGGCTGAAAGATCGGAATCATAGCCTGAATATCCTGGACTCGCCGTTCGGGAGGATAGGCCCGAAACTGCGTCGTGTCCAGAACCGCTCCGATGAAAAGGAGCTGTGGAGAAGGAATCAGATGCGACTTCGGCACATTGATGGAGAACCCTAGCGAGTGCAGGAGTTCGGCCGTAGTCTGGAGGTGGGAGACGACTGCCTGGGGCGAGCCCGCCTTCAGCAGCCAGTCGTCGAGATAGGGGAAGACTGAAACCCCTGCCCGGCGCAGATGAGCTGCGACCACCGCCATCACTTTCGTGAACACCCGAGGGGCACTGGTAAGGCCAAAGGGGAGCACGGTGAACTGAAAATGCTCGGGGCCTACCGTGAACCGAAGGTAACGCCGGTGGGCTGGCAGGACGGGGATGTGGAAATATGCGTCCTGCAAGTCCAACGCTACCAACCAGTCTCCAGGGTCGAGGGCAGTCAAGACCTGAGCTAGGGTGAGCATCTTGAACCTCTCCTTCCGGAGGAAGCGATTGACGTTCCGGAGGTCCAAGATAGGACGCATGTCCTCCTTGTCCTTTTTGGGCACCAGAAAGTAGTGGGAGTAGCAACCACGCCCTACTTCTGGGGTCGGAACACGCTCGATGGCCCTCTTGGTCAAGAGGGCCGCGACTTCCTTCTGTAGAAGCACCAAGTGATCCCCTGACATGCGGTGGAATTGAGGTGGCATGGCTGGGGGGGTGGTCTCGAAGGGGAGGGAGTAGCCCCTTCGGACAATGTCCAAGACCCACCTGTCCGAGGTGATGGTACGCCAGTGGGGAAGGTGATGGCGGACCCTGCCCCCTACTGGTGTGCTGTGCACCTGAAAGGAGGGACTAGGAGGCCGCGGACGGGTTGGAGGTGGTGGCCTGACCCGCACGCTGGTTGTCCGATCCGCCACGGCAGAATCCACGTCCTCGGCCACGCGAAGACGCCTGCTGCGCGGGCCGGTGGCTGGGCTGCTGACGTGAAGGGGCGCCCCTACCGTGGCCACGATAGGGGCGAAAAGCAGAAGTCAGCGGAGGGCGTGTAGCAGAAAGGCCCAGGGACTTGGCAGTAGCCCGTGAGTCCTTAAAGCGCTCCAACGCATGGTCTGCTTTGGACCCAAAAAGACCGACTCCATCAAAGGGCATGTCCATGAGAGTATTCTGGACATCCCCTGAAAAACCAGTGGTTCTCAGCCAGGCGTGGCGTCTGAGCGCCACCGTCGTTGCAATAGACCTGCCCAGCGAGTCGGCGGTGTCAAGGCCACAACGTATTGTGTATTTAGCCGCATCCCTTCCTTCCGCAATGGCGCGGGAAAGCAGTGTTTGGACCTCCTCAGGACACTGGGGCAAAACATCCGCCACCGAATCCCACAGGGAGTGGGTATATCGGCCCAAAAGACAAGCGGTGTTAACGGACCGCAAGCCAGCACTGGAGGAAGAAAAACCCTTCTTCCCAAACTGATCCAGGCGTTTGGATTCCCTATCCGGAGGAGCGGTAGGGAAGGCGGTTTGGGAAGCGGAGGCTTGGACAACCAAGCTCTCAGGAGTGGGGTGGACAGAGAGAAACAGGGGGTCGCCCGGAGCTGGGCGATGGCGGCGTGACACGTTCCGATCCACAGGAGCCCCTGTGTTGGGCTTGGACCAGGCGCCCATAAGAACGTCAGTGAGGGCGTCCTTAAACGGCAGCACAGTCTCCGCAGAGGAGGCTGCCGGCTGAAGCACCTCTGTCAAGATGTTAGGCTTGACCGTCAAAGTAGGGAGTTGGAGACGTAAGGCCCCAGCTGCCCTACGCAACACCGTACCAAAATTGGCTCCCTCCTCCGTAGCCACGGGAGGAGACAGCATGCCAGTGTCAGGGGAAGTATCCAGACCACTGGCCTCCCCTAGACTCTCTGTCCAGTCCTCATCGTACTGACACCGTCGTGTCAGAGGGTCATCAGACCCCTCCCAGTCCACCTGGTCCTCCTCTGGTTCAAAATAAAGAGGAGGAGGGACAGTTGGGATCCAAGGTCCCATCGGCGCCGGAACCGGCGTCGAGCGACGTCGGTCCGGATCCATGTCCGGAGCCAGAAGGAACTGGGGGACGACGCCGCCCGGAGCCCAGGGCGGCGTCGAGAACGGCACCGGAGACATCGGCGCCGGCGGAGGTGTCGTTAGGTCGACCGGCGTCGATGGGGGTTGTGGAGCCGGGATCGGGGCCGAAGCCGGAGCCGGGATCGAGGCTGGAGGCACGGGCGACACCGGGGCCGGAGCCGTCGGCGACGCCGGAGCAACCCCATCAGGGCCCGCGGGGCCCGAAGGCGCACCGGAGGGGCCTGGAGGCCCGAAGAGGCGGGCCATGGCCGACAGGAATTCCTGCACTTTGGCCGGATCCGCCCCCGAACCCGGGAAGGGCGGGTATGGCGGGGGCGACTCCACAGGCATGTCCGGGGCCGCGGGGACGGTGCCGGGAGGGGCCTCAGCCGAGTCGCGAGACCGGCGAGGCGAAGTCCTAGAGCGATGATGCTTTTTGGACTTCTTGTGTTTCGACTTACCGGACGAAGAAGACTTCGACGCCGACGACCGGTGTGGACTCCGCGATCGACCCCTGGACCTCTCACGCGACCGGGGCTTCCGCGGAGCCGAATGCCGGGCCTCGAGGAGCTTTCGAGACCGCTCTCGCAAAGCTTTCGGGTTGAGGGCCTGGCAGTCGGTACAAGACTCCGTGTCGTGGCCTCGGCCGAGGCAGAAGAGACGCTCCCAATACGGGTCGGTGACGGACATCATCCGCGCACAGGCGCCGCAACTTTTGAAACCGGGCATCCCTACGACACCTTGATAGATGAAAAAACAGTGAAAAAATTCACCAAAAAGTATGGTCAAAAAATGACCAGGGCACTGCTCTTCCCGGATCTGCGCTTGCTGGCGCGGAAAAAGAAGAACTGACGTCAGCGCGCAGGGGCGGCGTCTAAGTACTGCCCGCGACGTCATCCCGGCGATCACGACGCCGACGACGGACGCGGAGCCGCACGACGCCGCCTACCGACGCGCAAGGGTACTGCTACGCAAAAACTTTCCGGATCCAGCCTGACGCCTGGGGATATTCTAAGGTAAGGAATCTGTCACTAACGTGTCTCTTTCAGATACAGAGACGACGTGTTGATGAAACGCCAAGGCACATAGCCCGCTCGCAA
>CAWUFW010029416.1:0-19137 GCA_963921515.1 Calotriton arnoldi | reverse complement strand
TATTGTACTTCCAGATTCAGTTACGTATTACTTCAGGGTTTAGGGCAGTGCAGTGGTGTTCGGGCAGTGTAGGGAGTCGTGCTGGGGGTGGTGTTTCAGGGTTTAGGGCAGTGCAGTGGTGTTCGGGCAGTGTAGGGGGTCGTGCTGGGGCTGATGTTTCAGAGTTTAGGGCAGTGCAGTGGTATTCGGGCAGTGTAGGGGGTCGTGCTGGGCCTGGTGTTTCAGGGTTTTGGGTAGAGCAGTGGTGTTCGGGCAGTGTAGGGGGTTGTGCTGGGGGTGGTGTTTCAGGGTTTAGGGCAGTGCGGTTGTGTTTGGGCAGTATAGGGGGTCTTGCTGGGGGTGGTGTTTCAGGGTTTAGGGCAGTGGTGTTCGGGCACTGTAGGGGTCTTGCTGGGGGTGATGTTTCAGGGTTTAGGGCAGTGCAGTGGTGTTCGGGCAGTGTAGGGGGTCTTGCTGGGGATAGTGTTTCAGGGTTTAGGGCAGTGCAGTGGTGTTCGGGCAGTGTAGGGGGTCGTGCTGGGGGTGGTGTTTCAGGTTTTAGGGCAGTGCAGTGGTGTTCAGGCAGTGTAGGGGGTCGTGCAGGGGGTAGTGTTTCAGGGTTTAGGGCAGTGCAGTGGTGTTCGGGCAGTGTAGGGGGTCGTGCTGGGGGTGGTGTTTCAGGGTTTAGGGCAGTGCAGTGGTGTTCGGGCAGTTTAGGGGTCGTGCAGGGGGTGGTGTTTCAGGTTTTAGGGCAGTGCAGTGGTGTTCGGGCAGTGTAGGGGGTCTTGCTGGGGCTGGTGTTTCAGGGTGTATGGCAGTGCAGTGGTGTTCGGGCAGTGTAGGGGGTCTTGCTGGGGCTGGTCTTTCAGGGTTTAGGGCAGTGCAGTGGTGTTCGGGCAGAGTAGGGGGTTGTGCTAGGCTGGTGTTTCAGGGTTTAGGGCAGTGCAGTGGTCGGGCAGTGTAGGGGGTCGTGCTGGGGCTGGTGTTTCAGGGTTTAGGGCAGTGCAGTGGTGTTCGGGCAGTGTAGGCGGTCGTGCTGGGTCTGGTGTTTCAGGGTTTAGGGCAGTGCAATGGTGTTCGGGCAGTGTAGGGGGTTGTGCTGGGGCTGGTGTTTCAGGGTTTAGGGCAGTGCAGTGGTGTTTGGGTAGTGCAGGGGGTCGTGCTGGGGCTAGTGTTTTAGGGTTTTGGGCAGAGCAGTGGTGTTCGGGCAGGGTAGGGGGTCGTGCTGAGGGTGGTGTTTCAGGGTTTAGGGCAGTGCAGTGGTGTTTGGGCAGTGTAGGGGTTCTTGCTGGGGGTGATGTTTCAGGGTTTAGGGCAGTGGTGTTCAGGCAGTGTAGGGGTTCTTGCTGGGGGTGTGTTTCAGGGTTTAGGGCAGTGCAGTGGTGTTCGGGCAGTGTAGGGGGTCTTGCTGGGGGTAGTGTTTCAGGGTTTAGGTCAGTGCAGTGGTGTTCGGGCAGTGTATGGGGTCATGCTGGGGGTGGTGTTTCAGGGTTTAGGGCAGTGCAGTGGTGTTCGGGCAGTGTAGGGGGTCGTGCTGGGGGTAGTGTTTCAGGGTTTAGGGCAGTGCAGTGGTGTTCGGGCAGTGTAGGGTGTCATGCTGGGGGTGGTGTTTCAGGGTTTAGGGCAGTGCAGTGGTGTTTGGGCATTGTAAGGGGTCGTGCTGGGGGTGGTGTTTCAGGGTTTAGGGCAGTGCAGTGGTGTTCGGGCAGTGTAGGGGGTCATGCTGGGGGTGGTGTTTTAGGGTTTAGGGCAGTGCAGTGGTGTTCGTGCAGTGTAGGGTGTCATGCTGGGGTAGTGTTTTAGGGTTTAGGGCAGTGCAGTGGTGTTTTTGTAGTGAGCAGCACATGCGCTGTGTTGCTAGGCGAGACCTAAAAAGCATTGCACCAAGATGGCTGCCAACACTTCCTGGATTGAAGTGTTAGCAGCCAATTAGAGCCAAGCTCGTGCTTGTGTAGTTAGGTCCCGCCCAGATATATAAAGATTTTTTTCCTTTAATATCTCAAAAACTGCTGAACGGATTTACACCATTTAAAAAAAAGGGCGCTTTCTGAACCAAGCTCTACCTTTTTGCAAATTTGGTGTAATTCCGTTTTGCAGTTTTGGCTGTAACCGTGTCTAAAGTTTCCTATGGGAAATTGATTTTTTGACCTCTATTTTTTTAATTTCTCAGGAACTACTGAACGGATTTACACCATTTAAAAAAGGGCACTTTCTGAACCAAGGGCTACCTTTTTGCCAAATTTGGTGTAATTCCGTTCAGCAGTTCGGGCTGTAGCCGTGTCTAAAGTTTCCTATGGGAAATAACATGGAGAAAACACGTTTTGGGACCCCCCTTTTTTCTCGGCCCCCGCTTGCCGAATCACCCCGAAACTTTCAAGATAGGAGCTGACCGGAGCGGGCCATTAGTTTTGAAAATTTCTCGAAGATTTGTCTACCGGCGCCAAAGTTATTGGGAAAAGAATGTTACGAATTTCCTATGGATAATAGGTCCAAATTATAACTATCTACTGGCGACCGCCAGTAGATAATATATATATAGAAAATAAAAAAAACATAGGATTGAGGTACATTAGACTTACAAATTTTCATTTAAAAAACCTTTCAAATTCACTGGAAAAACCATAGGTTTCAGGCACGTTATAGTTAGAAATTAGCATTTAAAAAACCATAGAAATTCACTGAAAAATCCATAGGTTTCAGGCACGTTATAGTTAGAAATTAGCATTTAAAAAACCATAGAAATTAACTGAAAAAACCATAGGTTTCAGGAACGTTATAGTTAGTTGGACATTTCACTCGTACAAAACCATAGAAATTCCGGCATTATAGTTAGTTCAGCTAACTATAACTCGCGCCCCCGCAATGCACTGCTGACGACGTCACATATTACATCATTCATGACATGGTCTCAAAGGGTCAGAAGATCATGAAGAATTTGCTTGCGTTTGACCTTTCTCTGAATCTACCAATTCCTTCCAAGAGAGCAGGGAGTTTGTTGCAGATAGTTATTTATACTCTACAATCACACTGGAGTCAATTGGTTTGATTACTTCTTAATTCATCTTTCAGTCAGTCATACTTGATTTGCAATATTTCTTTGCATAAAAGGAAATGCTAGCAATAAATACATTATGTAGGAGAGTAGGATCTGCTTCACATGGGTACCCCCACTTTTTGCTGATGCTTCACTGTTTTTCGACATTAGTCTGGCTGGGGCCCTGCTAATCAGAACCCCAGCCTAGCTGCTTCCTCTCTAAAATGGTTTCCATGTGCCTTAGGCACATCACTGATTGGGATCTGGAGTGCCCTTATAAGTCCCTAGTATATGGTATACTATGTACCAAGGGCATAGGTACCTCAGAGGCCTGCCAGGGGCTGCAGCATGTATTATGCCACCCCTGGAAGGCCATCCAACCTGACACCACAGGTCTGCTACTGCAGCCTGGGTAAGGTGGTGCATGCACCCCTTACTGTGATATAGGTTACCTATATCACTAAATACATACACACATATAAACCTATAAGTCACTCCTAAGGCAGGCCTTATCAATCCTAAAGGCAGAGTGCATGGTTCCTATGTGAGAGGGTGCCCCTGCATGAGCAGGGCCCCTCTGCAGCATTAGGAGACCATCTCTGATGCTGTTTGTAGTGCAGCCTGACCATATACTCTTAAGCGCATTATATCCTCGCGGTAAAATGCTAACTTTGGAATGGCTGCACCTAAACATGTCGTGTTTGGTGTCAAACATCTTGGAATACTACCCCCCGCCAATTCTGGCGGCGGGGGTAGCATTCCACCCTTCTAGAGGGAAAGACATGTTAACTCTGACTAACCCGGTAACTTCTCTCCAAAGCCCTGGCATCACAAAATAGATGCTGCTGCCACAGACACGAGTCTGGCCTCCTGCTGCTGGACGAAACTCCGGCAGGGGAGGCCTGGACAATAGGTTTCCTGTCCCAGGGAGGTGTGACCACCTCCCCAGACAGGATAATGTGTATTGGGGCTGGGCGGGAGCACCATCTATGTGCTTTGAAGTCCTGCACTGGGGGCACATTTGGTGTCCCTGTGCATACCCCAGTTCAAACCGGATCAGGGGCTTGCAGCCCCTGCTTTGGCGCGAACTGGACAAAGGGAAAGGGGTGTAGCCACCCCTCTGCCCTGACCCACCCATAGGTGGGGCCACAGAGTAGTCCAACCCCTATCTTTAGTATAAAGATAGGAACCCAGTCCTTAGGACTTTAGATTATCCCTGGACGAAACTCTGAAACTGAATCCTGGACCTTCGACGCTCTACTCACGATTAGAGGACAGAAGAATCTCCCTTGGGGTCAAGGAGTGACTCCCCTGCTTGGCAGGCACCAAAGAAGCATCTGTCCGGTTCGCATTTCTGAAGCTCCCGTCGGACGCCGAAGTCATCGCATCACCAGAGGTGGATTCTCAGACTTCCCCGAGGCTACCCTGAGTCCCCAGCAAAGCTGAGGCCCGTGGCTATCGTGGGTGACTTGAGACCGTGACCCCTGGACACCAAGCACATTTGCAAGTGCATCCTCTTCTGGGTCTCCCAAGAAGTCGTGCTTTGGGCTCCGAGTAGCCCTAGCCTCCAGCACCACCTGCACCGAAGATCACTGGCCCCCACTCCACGAGTGTCCTGTAAGCCAGATCCACGTGCGGCGTCACGAGGCTCCTTTGCGGTCGCTAGCCCGTTGGCTAGCAGCCCTTAATGAAGGCCAATCTTTTCCTAACTTGGCATCCTGATTGCTCCAGGCCTGCCCTCACTTACCTTTGCTGGGTGAGTTCCCCAGACCTTGCTGGTCTGCACCATCGACGATCTTCCTCTGCATCGAGACTTGCCGTTGCCAAGGCTTGTTGGGTCCAATCCGGTCGCCGATACCTCAGAACTCGACAGACATTATGTACCAGCCTGAATCCTGCTCCTGGTCGCCGACAACGCCTCCTGGACCTCGTGGTTGAAGAGTCAAGACGACCGTCAACGCACCTGAAGCACTCAACATCGGTGGGCATCTGTCCATCGCCTTCCTGGTCACTGGCTAGTGACCCAGACTCTGTCCCCTCTGCTTTCAGGTTCTTCAGAACTCCGATCCACTCTTGGATCCACCCGGACACTTTTCACTTGGTCGCCAGCAGCACTTTGCAGCAGATCGCCATTCAAATCGACGACGAAACCCGACCCCGAAAGGCACCTATGCACCCGGCTTCCCTGGGTGAGGTAACACGAGTACTCCGGTGCTCCCGTGGGTAGAGACTCTTCAAAGTCCTAGATCTCAAAGGGTTTGGTCCAAGTCCTCTTTTAAGTGTCCCTTTTCTCTAATTTCCCGATCACGACTTTCTCCATAGAAGTCAACGGCGTATCGCGGTTGTGTATTTACACTGCACGCGTCTCCCGTGGGTCCCCTGTGTCACTACCTTGGGTGGTTCCTTGTGGTCCAAGCACTTCTAGAGGCTCTAGGCCTAGTGTCTAGTTCAGTCGTGGTTCGCATACCACTTTATTGGTATATGGTTTGGTACGCCCCTAGGGCCCAAACGTGTATTTGTGCTATTACTGTGTCTAAATAACTTCTAACTTATGTACTTCGAACTCTAGCCTCATAAAGAGACTAGAGGGGTGTGTTTTGCAATAAATACATATATTTTGAATATATACCTGGTGTGGTGCTCTTTCATTTGATCACTCAAGAGATTATAGACTGGTAAAACAAGCTGCTTTACATTCCTTCAAGACTTAGCCTGAAGGCTGCTCTCCATAGCTACCACTAGGATAGCTTTCAATAAGGTTGTCTTTAACCTATCTCCAATAAGGGGTTGTTTGGACTGGTGCAAGGTGCCCACTATAATTAGTGGACAGCATATGCCAGGCCAACTTCTCACACATTAATTTAATAAAAATGTGTTAATTAACTAAAATATTATTGATAAACCATTAAAAAAAATCAGTTATAAGAAATTATTCACCAGCGGCTACAAATTACATAAATAATTAATCTGCCTCTATATTAAATTGATAGAGCATTCAGGGTTAAAACGATGCAAAGCCCCCTAACCCTTTGACCAAAAACAGCAAACACATACAGTGGTGGCCTGATCTTCCAAACCACCAAAGTGCTTTCCTGTGTTTGACTATGGTCCATAAGTACATAGCCAACACCCAGCAGACTAAAGGGCTGTCAAGCTGTTGGAAATGGGTCAATGCTTGTTTATACTGTCTAAAATTCATTGAGCAGAGATATGGAGTCAATATTGATTTTCTTTGTTGTGAATAAAATAAAACAAAAAAAGACTAAATGATGAGCTGTTTGTACTGAAACCCCATCACAAGGACAGCGAGACAAATTTTTAAATGTGTGGGTATTAGCTGGGAAGCCCACCATGAGTGGCATAAAATTTAAGCGAAATCTAACCAAAATGAAATGATGCTGCAAATTGTGAACAAAGGTTTAATCAGATTGAGCGTCACATCACACTGTGGGTGCCCTATAATAAAGAGCTACACTAAATTTATTTTTGTTAGCCTCCCGTCTAGTAGCGGATGCATTTTCTAAAACGATATGCTTCAATTTGGTTTTAGAGAAAGTAACACAAACTAACGGAGAGTCTAACAATTCATGCAGGCCAATACTTGCCAATGTGGCGCTCACGTATCTCAGCCACGGTATCGCTTTGGCATGATCCAATTTAAGACAATCCCTTAATACTGTTTGATTTAAAATCAATGTCTCACTCTTCCAAATAGAAAGCCACAATAACAGAGGGGCCAATTTAACAGCATCACTAATATAAGAGAATCCCTACTCATTATGACATTTAAAATTGGAACACCTTCGAGGCAAGGAAAGTAACCTTTCAGCAAAGGCGTGTTCTATGCATTGTAAAGAGTCTATGTTTGCTATTCCCCACACTGCCACCCCATAAGTGGCTTCTGCCAAAGCTTTAGAGGAATAAATCTGTAGCATTTCAGGAATAGGTTTATTCCCCACCTTCTTTGAAAATGTACAGATGGCTGCAACATCTCACTCCAGATGGAGGGCTCTATTGCTAACCATATGCTTCCATGAAGAATTCCCAACTCCAAGGTATGGGAAGGAGTCAACCACCTCCACTCTGCGCTGGGCAAGATAAAAAACTGAGCACTTCTTTGATGGTGAACCTACGACTAAAAAAATGATTTTGACTAGTTGGCACGCAGGTCCAGGAAAAACATGAACCTAGCAAATTCCCTTATGAGACTTTGCAGTGCTCTAGGAGTACACACCATGAGCACTGCATCGTCTGCATAGAGGAGTATCAGGAGATTACCCCCTTCAATATACTGTACACACTTAGTGCATTTTCTTAGGGCATTCTCCACCCTATTGATGTACAGGGAAAACAAGAATGGAGCGAGCATGCATCCTTGTCTCACTCCTCGCTTGATGCCAAATGGCTTAGTGCATTCCCCAGCTCTGCCAAACCTAACAAAAGCTGTGGCCCCTGCATAAAGCTACCTAATAAAATTGATGATTGCGGTATCAATTCCCGTGGAGATCATGATATCCCATAGCTTACTATGAGCCGCGCAATCAAATGCGGCTGATAGGTCCATGAACGCCATGTACATATGACCCTTTTTTGCACCTGTGTATTTAGCAACCACCATATTTCGGTTTAAGCATTGGACAATGGTCCCTTTGCCCTTTATAAAACCACATTGAACCTTAGAAAGGCATTGTTTCTCCTCTACCCAATACTCCAATCTGTTTAGGAGTAGCCGGCCCATTAGCTTGACTGTACTTTCTATCAGTGATATCGGCCTGTAGCTTTTAGGGTCTCCCCTATCCCCTTTTTTGTAGATGGGTATAATGGTGGAGTGTTTCCATGAATTAGGAGGCCCTTCTTTGCAATGGTGTTAAACACATTTGTCAAAAGAGGGATCCAGAGATCTAAGGGACTCAGAAAGATATTGGTGGGAACTCCATCCGGGCCAGGGACTTTTAGAGAACTGGTTTGTGACAGGACCCAGGATATCTTATCCATCTCAAACTTTAAAGGAGTGAGATTTGTCTTCTCAATTAGAGAACTATTAAAGATAATAATCTCTAGTGAACTCTGAAAAAAGACTTTAAAGTGTGTTATCCAGCCCAATTCCTCAATATGCGAGTCGACAGACAGTCCTACATCTTCCTGAAGAAAGGGTGCCCTTACTACTATCCAGAAGCCTCTACAATCTTTTGCCTCTGAGGCTCTCCTTAATTCCAACGAGGCTTCCTCCCTTAGAGATTTTAATCTGTTCTCTCTAACCACCTTATAACTAGCCCTTAGGCTCCGAATCAGATAAACATTTCTTGGGATCCTATGCAGGGCTTTACGAAGATTCGACAAAACTTTAGTACACGTAGAGTTGAACCAACGCTCGGGGGTATGGTAAAGAAAGAAAGGGCCTTGTCAGATTAAATTTAACCTTGTCTAGTAATTAGGTGAAATGGGTTTTGACCCGATAAGGATCCAAACTTGGATCTAAACAGGCCATAACATCTAATTGTTTGTGATGTAATATCAAAGGGAGAAAATTCTCCTTATCCGCTTTATCCCATTTCAGGATGTATCCATTTTCCATAGCTAAGAAGAGTTTGGGAGTAATGCCTGAATAGATCTTCCGTTTACCTTCCCATTTTAAATCGCAGGCAAGGACAGCATGATCACTAAGTCCCAAGAAATTTGTCTGGCTATTTGTCACTCTCTCACTAAGGGTGGTTGTTACAATTATGAAGTCTAGCATAGACCCCGGGTCAAATCTCGCAAATGTCACCCCCAATGTACCGGTTGTGGGGTTTATGGTGTTGACAAGCGTAAGATTCCATATCACCATAAGCCTATTCAAGGCCTTTCAATAGGAGTCATCTTTAAAATGGATCATGTTGTCACCAACACAATCTGTTATGCCACCTTTGGACAGCTTTTGGCATTAAAGTCTCCCACCCAGATGACATACAGGGGTTTATGATGATGAGTAGTAAATTTACCAAATGCATGTTCCAAAGAATCAACCACTAGTGACATATCCCATCAAAGTAATTATTATAACAATTGATTAAAATTATGTCAGGATACGTGTTCCCCCGCATAACAAGGCATGAAAGTAGGGTGAAGTATCAAAGAATTTCGCAATGTTCACATCATTAGTGTTGGCTAAAAGGGTAAAAATTCCACCTCTAGCTTGGCCTGAGGTGGCTGGTAATGCTGGGGTTTGTAAGGAGCAATAGCCATCTAGGAAGACTGGGCCCACCTCCCACGTCTCCTGGAGGCAAACAATGTCATATTTATTTACCTCCCTCAGCCAATCTGAATTGTCCTTTTTGTTCTTAAATCCTTCTATGCTCCAAGCAGATAGCCTTAAGGTATCAGCCCACCTTCCTCTACTCTCACTATCCTTCATAGACCCGGGTGCAGGCTCATCATTATCAACCACAGAAGTAGCCTTTGAGGTCGGTCAATTGCAATCCTCCAAGCTCTACAGCAAAGTGTATCTATTACTAAGGGGAATCTCACCACCTTACATCTGTGCATTGCTTTGTGGGTTGGAAGGACTTGGGAATATAATTATGCCCCCGCCTGTCCTTGCGATAAGATGGGGTTTATAAAAATTGGATAAAGGTAGGGCAAAGATCTGGGATCTTAACGATGGTACAAATGGAAGTTAATTCAACATATACCCCACTAAATCAGGACTATCTAGGGTCACTACAATCCAATCTCCCATAAGTTCTTTGTGGCAGTGCCCACCCTTCGGAATCTCCTTGCCATAAGGTTATGCCTATGTAATTACGGAATCCCCCATGTAAACTTAGCCAGCCAGTGTAACACATTTGCCATAAGTTGTCCATTTTCCATCTGGCTTTGCCTCAACGCTGGGGCATTTGCTAAAACAAGAACATATGGCGATTCTTCTAAAGGCAAATCTAGTGTCTGAAAGCCTTGATGTCTCCCTTCATTTAAACCTTCGCCTCGTTCCCCTATCCATTAAGGTTTTAGCCTCATTAGAATTTTAGGTCGATCTCTTGGGAGAGAGTGAGCAAGATTAGGTGGAGCACAGGTTTTATTTACCATGGGAGTAGGATCTTGGCCTGAGGCAGGATGGGCATTCAATAGAACAGAGGCTTCGCTCTCACAGGCCCAATTTGTGGTATCCCTTCCTCAATTATGTTTACTCTGTATTGTATTCCCTAGGTTCCTATGGGGATTGGTTAAATGTGGACCCTTAAGATTCTCACTCTGCCTAACTGACTCACTAGAATCAATTAGTTGAGAGAGGGTGCTAGGTAAAGGATTTAAAGTGGTGGATCGATTGTTCTCAGAACTTCTCTTAGAGGTCCAGCTATTACATATTTGGGTGAGACATTGATCTATGAGATCCATTCCATACAGAAATGGCTGTAATTATGATGCAAAAAAAGTTTCCAGTCTGTGGCCAATAGCGTCTGAATCCTGCATGGAAGACTCAGTTCCGACGACCTTTTTCATCCTTTTAGCTTTGGGTGCAGTTATTTCCTTGGGACCCCCCCCCCCCATTTTCCCTTTATGGCATGCTCCCTAGAGTTACTAGAGATTGTTTTTAGAACAATCTGTTAACACCTGGATACATATTTTTGTAATTTAAAAAAAAAAAATTATATTCTCTTAAAACAAATGTGGAAAAATAAACGAAGTACATATATCACCAGGTTGTAAGCGGTTTTTACAGCAATGTTATCATGATGTATGTCTGGAATTGATGTGCCTGCTCCAGTCCAAACCCACCGTGCCCAGGTGTCTCTTTTTCCATAGTTGTATTTTCCTGTCAGGGTAAGTTCATCCTAGATTCAGGGGCCCCGTTCCTTTTCAAAATTGTTACTAGAGATGCATACAGGCAATGCAGCATGAACAATGTGATTGACAGACGAACTTAGGGGCGATCCCCTGTCCTCCTCCCGCCCTTCTGGGCTAATGCAACCAGCTGCCACGTGGACACCAATCAAGGGCTGGCCAGTTCTTACCTCCTCAAGAGATTGCCTACTTTCCGGGATCTCAATCTCTTTGTTCAGGACATTAGCTGCCCTAACCAGGTAGGAATCGAGGGTATTTATGATTTCCCCCTCAGTACCGGGTTGCTTGTCCTTTTTCTTTTCCATCCATCTTGTCTGTGGCATTTGTCAGACAGTAGACATTAGTGGGGCGGCCCAGCCCAACCTCTTCTGGGCTATGACTGGCACAGGAACTCGCAGAGATTAAGAGGGCATCAGGCAGACCGCAGATAAAGGGGGATTGGGGAATGTAGTCCCCCAGTGGTGCAATGCAGGAGTTTCGGCACGGCTCGCCCCCTCCTTCCGTGATGCTGATGGTCTTGCAGCTTTTATTTCTTTTCACACATAGTTTCCTGGGTTAATTTCCTCCTTTCTTCTTGCAGGTTCCGCGGGGAATCTTGCCACATTGGTACACCAATGTTGATTCTCCCTCAGGAAACAAAGAGTAGCACAGGTAGGTGTTTGCTTCACATTTCACACGGTTTGGGGATAGGGTATGCGGGACAATCACCACGTTCAATTCAACCTTCACCCAGTGCTTGTATATTGACTCAGTTCCCATGTAAGAAATCTCTGGGTACATGTTTTTAATGAGTGCTATTTATTCAATAATGCTAGCACAGCGAGGGCACGTCTCCCGTTCCCTCCCACCTCCCAGCTAAGGCCCCTCCGGGAGCGTGGCGGAGTCTTCACTTGGTCATTGGCCTCCTGGCATCTTCCTGATTGACTGGAATTGTCTGGGCCTTGTGGTTTTCCTTAAGCAAGGCAACGTGGAGTTGGGCGGCCGGGACGTTGTTAGTTGCCTGTTCAACCAGTGGGGCGAAGGAGGGTCTTTTGCGTTATGTGGGTGGTTCTCTTAGAATTTTCTGCCAAAAGAAGGACCATAATATAGTGCTACTACATGACCCCATGTCTACAGGATCTTTCTTTTTGCGCATGTAAATGAAAACATAGTTAAAGATCACATAGAGATCTTTCCAACACATTAGTAGACATTTGAGTGGGCCTTTAAATTCCGATCCTTGTGCAGACTCCTCCTTGCAAGGGGTTTGGAATTATGAGTACCACGGTCAGTTCAGCGCCACCACAATTTTACCTTTGTACATTTCGGCAAGTTAAACCTGCCAACATTTATCAGGTGGAAATGCACCGTATATTACTATACATACTGAATTAGGGGCAGAAAACACCAATTCTGCATGTAATTCCTCATTTTCTTGGGAAATATTCAAGATAAAAGATATGCACTGCACCTGGTAAATACCGCCCCTCCAGGCAGGGCCGGCGCTAGGCATGGGCAGTGTGGGCAGCTGCCCAGGGCCTTGCACTCTGCCTACCAGGATGGGGCCCCGCACAATGTCAACACCCCACCAGTCCTCGTGTACCCCTGCCGATCAAAGTGAAAGAAATGCGTCTCTTTACAATTGGGCCCATGGGAGGGGGCCCTCTCCCTGGGCCTCTAAAGGGATGGTGTGGGAAGGCCTAGGGGAGGGGGACACCTCTCTGGCTGCCCATTCAGAGACTCCGCAGGACGCCCATTGTCAGCACTTTAGCCCACACAGGTTTAACTCTCAGCCCCAAGCAATTCTCACACCTTCAGTCCCAAATGGGCTGTAAAAGAGGTGCTTGAGGGTGGCTGAGAGGAGGAACTGCGGCCCAGGTGAAGTCTGCACAAAGCAGCTTCCCGAGCCCAGAAGGTGTAACTTATGTAAATTTCAGGGGCCTCGCACATTCCCTTTTGCCCAGGGCCCCGAAAGTCCTAGAACCGGCCCTGCCTCCAGGTATTTAATGAGTGAGATAAATACCTTATCCCATTCCGCCCTCTCATGATCAGGGCCCAGGGCTCAACAGAAGAGGGCTTTATGGGCATATTTCAGATTTTTTAGGCAATATTTTAATGGAAGGTCAGGGGACACAATATAACTGGTGGTGGGTGAAGTCAGTGACCTAGCAATACCATTTTATTTTTTAAAGATAGCTCAGCTTAAAAAAACTAAAACAAATTGGGGGTGAAAGGGAGCCTAACTCAGCAGCAGGAACTGTCTTGCTGCCACCCAGTGCCAGGAATGGAACTAGCTACTTTTTAAGCAGTTTTATATAGCGGGAACTCAGCCAGAAGGTACCAGAGCCCTTTACACCAGTTGCATTACAGACCGACACACTCATTTTTAGGTACGGGGAGAATTAGTGATTTGCCCAGAATCACAGGATGTTTGGGCCTCCCCCCAGGCTCGAACCTGTTTCCTCAGCTTCAAGATCGGCCGCTTTAGCCTTTAAACCAAACCCTCTCCCCTTTAAGCACTGTTTACTCTGCAGTGCTCTACTCGGTCTCCTTTCCTCACTGTCAGAAAAGGAGATGATGAGGCTGAGATGCAATGACTGACATCCCGCTGCCACTCCAGAGACATTATGGAAACACAAATCCCTGCTGACTAATTTCTCTTCCAGGTTGGGTGGGACATCCGACTGCAGCAATCTCCCACGGTACGCTGCACTTCTTTTTAAAGGCAGAAAGTCCTCAAATTTACTAGACTAAGCAGGAATACTTGAAATGTTGCCCATCCGTAAATATAACCAATACCTTCCAGCAGGAACACTTGGCCTCCTTGATATGGTGCCCATATAGTGACCGTTATGTAAAGATTGTATTCGTCTAGGTATTTTGTAAGGAAGATTAATTATGTGGGTGAGGCATGATCAGTGAATGCTTTAGAGATCGTCTATAATCTCAAAGTAACATCTATGTGCGGAGACACTGAGAGAAGTTTAATATTTGACTGAGACTGAGACTCAGTCAGTAAGTGACTAAGGGCCAGATGTACGACCATTCACTTTAGTGAGTGGCAAATTGCGTCGAATTGCGACTCGCAATTTGCGACTCGCTAAAGTGAATGTACAACAGTGTCTCAGACACTGTTTGGTTTTCCCAATGGGGTCGCAAATTGCATGCCTCATCAATATTCATGAGGCAAACGCAATTTGCGACCCCATTGGAAATGGCTAGCACTCCCAGGGATGGTGGCCTGCTGGGGTCAGCAGACCACCATGTCTGTGACTGCTTTTTAAATAAAGCAGTTATGTTTTTTTAAATGCAGCCAGTTTTCGGTAAAGGAAAACGTGATGCATTTAAAAAGAAAAATGAAACTTTTCAGTTTCATTTTTTAGAGAGCAGGCAATGGTCCAACCACAAATATTTTCGCAAATACTCACAAAGGGGAAGGGGTACCCTGGGGACCCCTTCCCGTTTGCGAGTGGTTTACCACCTACTTGAAGTAAGTGGTAAACTGCGAGTGTTTTGCGACTGCAAATGCGGTCGCAAAACAATGGTACATGCCATTTGGACTCGCTATTAGGAAGGGACGCCCTTGGCACGCCCCTTCCTAATAGCGAGTTGCAAAAGTCGTTTGTACATACCACCACTGTTTTTTTGCAGTTGATTACCCTTTTGCGACCGCAAAAAACGGTCGTACATCTGGCCCTTAGTGAGAGTAAATTGAGTCAAGTTGAAAAAGTTGCATAAGGCCTTATTTAGGAGTTCAGTGGACAGGGTAATCTGCCTCATAAATGAAATGGCTAAAGTAATCTGAGCGACTGGCAATTACTAGGGCCGCAGTCCAGACCATGATCTTATTCACTCACTTTGCCACTGTAGACAGAGAGCAGACATTGTGTAAATCAGACTTGGTCCTGTCCCAGTAGGAACAATTTGCATCATGCTATTTTCAAATGGAGATAAATCATCAAATCTCAAAGTTTTAAACTTACTTTGTTTATTTGGTGGCATTGTGTGCAAAGGGCCATAAGAATAGAAGCAGTAAAACTGAATTTTTGAAAGAATGGTACTTCATCCCATATGTTGGCAAGAAGATAAAGCATTGGGAAAACCAATAGGTGTTGCCTTTAGAGACACTGGCTTTGTCAATGCTTTTTGGGGATGCTGAACAGCTTCGGTAATAAGCAATGCTTTTAGCGGTTACCTTTTAGTATCTGCAAAAAAAACGCAAGATGACACGGCTGCTAACAGAAGTGCCATCATTCTGTAGGTGAGAGCATGTGCCGTCATGCGTGCTCACGCCTACATAATGACATTTCTTCCCAATGTTCCAGTGACTTGCTAAGCAGATATCATAATACAGGACAGTAAATGGGCCATATACCAATTTTACCACCCAGAAGGGCGATGAGAAGCTCATTTTTTTAATCCTTGGCAACCCCTGTGAACCACCCTTCTGATTGGTAGCATTCCTATACGCTCAAGATCAGTGGTCACGTCCACCTACACTACATCCGCAGTGCGGAGGACATGAACATTTCATACTTTGCACAGCGGTTGATAATCCTTCTGGTGCTGGCTCCGGAAGAATTTTACTTTTACAAAAAAAGTTTAAGGAAGATAAGAACTTACCTCACATTACATTTTTTTTTCATTTGTGTGACGATCAGCACGCATGGTCACCCAAATTAAAATGAAAGCAGTCGGTTCATTAAACACCTACTTCTTTTAGTTTAATTGATGCTTGGGCGTAACTCAGCCTCCCTGAGCATGATCAAAGTGGGACGGGTACTGCTGAAGAGAGGCAATACCCCCTTTCCTGCATTACTTTTCTCAAGGGATCCCCGCTTAGGGATCACCACAGGAGGGCAATCCCCAAGCAGGGATCCACTCACCAGATGCAAGGGGTTGGTTTTGGGGAGCAGAGGTGTTCCCTGGCCATGGGCAAGTGCCTGTTCTAAGGTAAAAATAACAGTCTTTCAGTCCTCCTGGGAGGGTGATTAAGGGGCAGAAACCTCACTAGAATCAGGGATTTTTTAAATAAAAAAGTGGTGGAGAAAGTTGACTTTGGCATCTGCCATGTTTCTACCCAAAAAATGCAAATGTAGTATTTCTGTCCTACCAGTGGGGATGGTTGAAGGTTTACCTCCAACTTGCTCTCACCGGGAGAGCAGAAAGCACATTAGGCATCAAGGATTGCCTTGGGGGAGGGGTGGTGGGGCAGCCCTCCTGGGCACCTGCAAGTGCTTCCCCTAAAGAAATTAGAAAACTGTTTTTGTGACTGATGTGACCAGAGTACGATTAGAGGGGTTACCCTAAATCTAGTTTACTTGGGAAGGAGAAAGCCCATTGGATAAGAGGGAATATTTTCTTGACCTATTAAAAGAGGTGGGGTGGGGTCACCCACCCTGGATTCAGGCCATGCCACCTCCCAATAAAGGCCACAGCAGTCTTTCTGTTCCCCCAGCCAGGGAGCAGATTAAAGTTTATTCCCACTATGCCCTCCCCAGAGGTCTGAATGCACTCTAGGCATCAGTGAATGTCTTCAGGTAGGGAGCAGCCCCCTGTGCACGGATATGTTGTCCCTAAAAATATAAAAACATAGTCTTTCTACCCCCTGGGTAAGGGATTTGGGGTTTACCAGAATCTTCCCCCCTGACGGGGCAGAAAGTGACCTGAACACCATGGAATGTATTATTTTTTATTAATAAAAGCTTGGGGTGTGGTCCATTTTGGCACCTGGTCCCGCTCCCTCTCCACACAGGCCGGAGCAATCTTTCTGCCGCACCTGGGGGACAGATTGGTGTTGTGCACCCCCAATCTGCCCTTCTGGGGGATTGCAGAAAGCCCACTAGGCACCAGGCATTGCCTTTAGGGGCAGAGAACCCCCCAGGTATGGGCAAGTGCTCCATCGCACTTTTTTTAAAGCAGCCTTTCTGACACCAGGGTGTGAAATGGGGGGGTTACCCCCAATCTTCCGGAGGTGTGTAGAAAGCCCACTGGACACAAGGAAATATACATCTTTTTTCAGAAAGGGTATGGTTGGCTAACCCTGGCATTGGGTCATGCCCTACCCCATAAAGACCATGGGCCCTGGGGCATGGACAAGTGTTCTTCCTTAAGAGAACAGTCTTTCAGCCCCATTGGACACCAAGATTTTTTTTTTTTTAAAGAAGGGGTAGGATAGTTCACCTGGGCATCTGACCTGAACCCCACAGTCTGTATGCCCTCAAGGGAAGATTGACATTTGTATTCCCTAATCTGAACCTCAGGGACAGTAAACCGACTGGATGCCAGGGATATAAAAAAAAAAGAATATGGGGTGGGCCAGCCCATCCCAACATCAACCTGCATGCCACCTCTAAAACCTGAGCAGTGTTTTGCCCCCCCCCCCCACCCCATGGGGCATAAAGCAGCCCCATGGCAAGAAAAAGGAAAGTTGGATTCTTTTGGGGATAATTGTTACCTATGGGCCGGCAGAGATGGAGTAAATATTAATGTCATGTCTACACTATTCGAGTTCTGAGTCAGTTGGCAACCATGGAGCCCTACCAAACCTGGGCATTTCGAAAACCGAGTGACCCAGGCAAATCCAGGGTGGTGTGGTTTGCATTGATCAGATTATGCTGTCTACCCAGACTGCGTTTCTTTCTAGAATGCCTTGCAAAATTCAAACTTTCGCTAAAATCACACATTTCCATCACATTTCAGATTACATAATCTGTGGCAATCCACAAAATTACTGCCACCCAACATTCCCACATTTCAAACAGTGCCCTGCTTGTGGGTCTGTGGTTCCTAATACATGTTGGCAAACACCAAATGGAAATATTTAGGGAGGTGAGCTTGTCCTGTACTCACGGAACCAGGGCATGAAACTTGCCCTGCATGTCGATCCATTTTGGGACTCTTGGTACCTTGACACTTGAATACACCCTGGGGTCCATGTCCAGGTGCCATTTTAGGCATCAAAGTACCACAAATCCTCAAAAGGATCGGTGGATATAGCAACCCTTTTTAATTCTTTTGTTATATTCAAACCATAGATAAGGCGCTTTGTGGATTCCCGCTCTGAGGCCTTGGGGTCATAGTTTGCTCACCTGACCATATATGTGGCTTTCGAAATTTTTCTCAAGATGAGGCAACTGTGCCCTGCGTCCTGAAATGACAGACGCCAGATAAATCTTTCGCCTCCAGCCAGTCAGAGCACTCCGATTTACGATTTCAACATTGAAACCCTGGAGGAAGGCTTCTTCAAGCAATTGGATTCCTTAATTTTTTTGTGGTGTCACTGATAGAAACAGCAGGCTCCCTCTGAAGAACTGTCAATTCCTGGGTTGATGGCTGCTAATTCAAGATTGCCCATTGATCACAACCCTGAGTGGGATTAATTGGCAGTTTCACTTTGTGATGCTGAAAACTCCTTTCTGCTCAGTCCCTTTTCTGCACCCTGTTCCCTTTTGATGCGTTTATTAGATTTTTTTTCCTTTGATTTCATAAGGAATCCCTGTATTTGTAAGTGTAACTCCATGATACTTGTTGCCACTGAGTAAGCAGATTTAAATTGCTGTGATAATTTTTGTGTCCAGCGAAAGACCGGGACCTTAATCCTGGGAGAAGGACACTGCTTACAGTAAAATTAATTGATGCACAACTCATAGTATCAAATAATTAAACTATTATCCATGGCCACTTTCATCAATTTTTAGAGCTTTAATTTCTAACAGCTAAAGTAGATTTCAGGTATCCTGCTTCCATCCCATGTGCAAAGTATTCATGTATGCAATTGGAAGTCATTTGGGGATCTAAAATTCAGGATTTTCTGTTCAAATTTAACATATTGATTGCAGAATTATTGGTCAGTCAACGTTATTGCTAGCTAAGCTAAAATAACTTTACCATAAGTCCATATATTTAGTCCAAAAACAAAGTCTTGATTTAATTATTATATTTTGTTTATAACTTCGTTTTATAAATATAAGTACTCATATTTCCCTTACAAGCTCAGAAAAACATACTTCTCAACTGCATGGTTTAAACCGTGGTTATCTGTTTTCTACATTATTGATATTTGTACTTGTAATGAATAAAGTTATGCCCTGACAAGCGATAAACGTATGAGCTATTTTTGCTAAATGCCTTATGTGACATCCTATGTTGTTGGGTTGTTAATGCGGTCAAATAATTAAAATCACAGTTATTGTAATCTTCCTTTAGGATTGTACCCCAACACAGATGTTATCAGAGTTTCTCTTGCATGTGAGTTAATCATTTATCATCTGAGCTATTATTTTATTTGGACTTCACACCCCTAAATAAGATAGCTTTCGTAT
>CAWUFW010029415.1:0-19139 GCA_963921515.1 Calotriton arnoldi | reverse complement strand
GGGTCGATTCCGATTCGGGCCGGAAAAAGCACCGACCGACTCGGATCCGGAAAAATACCGACCGACACGTACCAGTGGCGCCCGACACGCCAAGTACGATGCAAGCCGCGATAAATCCGACCGACACGTCAGGAAACCAAGCCGACCGACCGAGCCGCTCGGAAAATAGCAATCCGGCCGGAAAACACGCGAATCCAACCGACCGACACGCACCCGGAACAAATCCGACCGAATCGTACCCGCCAACTCCAACCCGCAAAGTACGATGCAAGGCGCGAAAACACGACCGAGTCGGACGGAGGACAAGCCGTACGACCGACACGCATACAAAACCGAGCCGAAGCAACACAATACACCGCGACCGACGCGTACGCAGCATACAAAACTGCACAAACACAGCGTGAACGAAACGGAAAACACCGTACGAGACCAATGCAGGGTCCGACTCGGTCACAAGAACGTTTCCAACATACACAAACAGCACAAAGGAAAAATCAACCAAAAAAAGGCCAAACAAGCAATTACCAAGCCAATAAATACTGGGGGGTGGGGACAGAGAACAAAGACACACCCACAACTCCACCTATATAAAGGACACAAATCACTACCATGAGCCTTTGCAAATGCCATTCCACTACCAGCACCCAAGAGAAAGCAACCACACACCCACAGCTCATCCCTCACACAAGCCACACACCAGCAGCACACCAACAAATACCTACCTCACATACACCCAGCACAACACACACCCACACACCCTCACCTGCACACCAACACACACATCACCCACCATCACCACCCATCACCATGCCCCCCAAGAAGAATCACAAGTTCCTAGATTGTGAATTGGAAGTCCTGGTAGACGAGATCCTCAGGGTAGAGCCACAGCTGTTTGGCACATTGGTCCAACAGACCCCCATGTCGCAGAAAACCAAGATGTGGGAGAGGATCATCAACAGGGTGAACGCACAATCACCATGTCGGCGCACAAAGACCGACATCCAGAACAGGTGGTATGACGTGCGCAGGAGGGTACGGAAACTGCTGAAGCAAGATTACATCAACAGCCAACACACCGGCAGTGGCCCTCCTGCCAAGCCAATATACCTCAGGCCCTGGGAGGAGAAGGTGCGGGCCATCCTACCGCCAGTGAGCATATATGGACTAGAGGACATCCCAGAGCCTGGTGAGTACACAACAAATGTACACAATATACTGCCACAAAACACACACACATCACTGTCAAGGGGAGAGTCAAACCATGCACTCATAGCAATTACACAGCAACTAGAACAGAATCATCCCAAAATGTGTATGTCAGTCAGATAAACACAACACATGCCATCAAAAAAGTCACATCCAACTGTGCCAACACATGTACAAACACAACCACAACTACAGCTAGGCAGTGGCACAAATAGAACTAACACACACATCCACACATGTAGCCACCACAACAACACCAACACACAGTGAAGACCACTCAAAGGAAGGAATTCTGTGTATGCTGGCCAAGTCAGTGTAGCCAATAGCATCATGGGAGTCGCAGTCACACATATTGCCCCCCCACAACTGTCCCATCAACACCACCATGAACCATGCGCACATCACAGGGAGTGGAGAAGGACTCACAAGATGGCTGACACTGGCTACTGCTGTGAGGAGCACAAGGCCCTGCTGGCAACTGTGCACCAACAAACAGCAGGACACCACTGACTGACATCCTGAGAGACAACTTACACTCCCTGCAATGCAAGCACGTTCCATGGTGGGATATCTGGCTGGCTGGATGGGAAGGGGGACTTGCAGCACTGACCATAGTCACCAGCACCTCCCCTCACACCCCCCCCAACACAAACTCCACAGTACCCACCTGGTAGAATGCAATGCCCTCCATCCTAACACAAGATCCCACAAAGCACCACCACCCTGGGTTATGTTGTGTGAAGCACAGGGACACTCTTGGGACTCTTAGCCAAACAACTGCCAGGACAACACTCCCAGCCATCCTGTCAGCACAGCCAGCCCACCCCACAGGGAAGCAGAGTCAAAAGGAAGGAAGCATGGGCATGCTGGGAAGGGGGGTGGAGGCAATAGCATGATGGGAGTCGTAGTCACAGACATTGCTCAGCCTCACAACTGGCCCATCAACACCACCCTGAACCATGCTCACATCACAGGGAGTGGAGAAGGACTCACAAGATGGCTGACACTGGCTACTGCTGTGGGGAGCACAAGGCCCTGCTGCTAACTGTGCACCAACAAACAGCAGGACACCACTGACTGACATCCTGAGAGACAACTTACACTCCCTGCAATGCAAGCACGTTCCATGGTGGGATATCTGGCTGGCTGGATGGGAAGGGGGACTTGCAGCACTGACCATAGTCACCAGCACCTCCCCTCACACACCCCCCCCCAACACAAACTGCACAGTACCCACCTGGTAGAATGCAATGCCCTCCATCCCAACACAAGATCCCACAAAGCACCACCACCCTGGCTTATGTTGTGTGAAGCACAGGGACACTCTTGGGACTCTTAGCCAAACAACTGCCAGGACAACACTCCCAGCCATCCTGTCAGCACAGCCAGCCCACCCCACAGGGAAGCAGAGTCAAAAGGAAGGAAGCATGGGCATGCTGGGAAGGGAGGTGGAGGCAATAGCATGATGGGAGTCGTAGTCACAGACATTGCTCAGCCTCACAACTGGCCCATCAACACCACCCTGAACCATGCTCACATCACAGGGAGTGGAGAAGGACTCACAAGATGGCTGACACTGGCTACTGCTGTGGGGAGCACAAGGCCCTGCTGCCAACTGTGCACCAACAAACAGCAGGACACCACTGACTGACATCCTGAGAGACAACTTACACTCCCTGCAATGCAAGCACGTTCCATGGTGGGATATCTGGCTGGCTGGATGGGAAGGGGGACTTGCAGCACTGACCATAGTCACCAGCACCTCCCCTCACACACCCCCCCCCCACACAAACTCCACAGTACCCACCTGGTAGAATGCAATGCCCTCCATCCCAACACAAGATCCCACAAAGCACCACCACCCTGGCTTATGTTGTGTGAAGCACAGGGACACTCTTGGGACTCTTAGCCAAACAACTGCCAGGACAACACTCCCAGCCATCCTGTCAGCACAGCCAGCCCACCCCACAGGGAAGCAGAGTCAAAAGGAAGGAAGCATGGGCATGCTGGGAAGGGAGGTGGAGGCAATAGCATGATGGGAGTCGTAGTCACAGACATTGCTCAGCCTCACAACTGGCCCATCAACACCACCCTGAACCATGCTCACATCACAGGGAGTGGAGAAGGACTCACAAGATGGCTGACACTGGCTACTGCTGTGGGGAGCACAAGGCCCTGCTGCCAACTGTGCACCAACAAACAGCAGGACACCACTGACTGACATCCTGAGAGACAACTTACACTCCCTGCAATGCAAGCACGTTCCATGGTGGGATATCTGGCTGGCTGGGTGGGAAGGGGGACTTGCAGCACTGACCATAGTCACCAGCACCTCCCCTCACACCCCCCCACACAAACTCCACAGTACCCACCTGGTAGAATGCAATGCCCTCCATCCTAACACAAGATCCCACAAAGCACCACCACCCTGGCTTATGTTGTGTGAAGCACAGGGACACTCTTGGGACTCTTAGCCAAACAACTGCCAGGACAACACTCCCAGCCATCCTGTCAGCACAGCCAGCCCACCCCACAGGGAAGCAGAGTCAAAAGGAAGGAAGCATGGGCATGCTGGGAAGGGGGTGGAGGCAATAGCATGATGGGAGTCGTAGTCACAGACATTGCTCAGCCTCACAACTGGCCCATCAACACCACCCTGAACCATGCACACATCACAGGGAGTGGAGAAGGACTCACAAGATGGCTGACACTGGCTACTGCTGTGGGGAGCACAAGGCCCTGCTGCCAACTGTGCACCAACAAACAGCAGGACACCACTGACTGACATCCTGAGAGACAACTTACACTCCCTGCAATGCAAGCACGTTCCATGGTGGGATAACTGACTGGGTGGGTGGGTGGGTGGGAAGGAGGTCTGGCTGTCAACCAAACACAATCAATGCAGACCATGTTCACACCCCAGAGAATACATAGAAATGCCCAAATAATGCAGGACAATGTGCCACACCAATATCAACCCCTGACTGTGACGACTTAGGACAATACAATGTACAGGCCCGCACCCCGAGGCACAGCCACAACTGTCAGGTGTGTCAACCACTGATGCCTGCAGAAACATGACATACATTGTTTGTGTCTCCCAAAAACAGGTGATGATAGGGACACAGCAGCAGACGCTGAGGAGTCCCAGTCCCAGGCTCAAGAGGATGCCGAGCTCACTGGCGTCGTACAGCCTCTGTCCTCCTCGGACGATGAACAACCTGGCACATCCGGTGCAAGTCAACATGCTGCACCAGCAGGACCACCAGCTGCAGCACCAGCAGGTCCACCAGCTGCACCCCCTGCACCCACCCCTCCAACGACTGTCACCACGAATACCATCCCTGCCGACATGGACAGAATAAGGAACAACACCAGCGCAGTGACCCTGGACCAACCTGGGGCCATGGACACCACCACCACCACCAACCCCCAAGGTGGACCAGGGTTATCTGTGCGTGCAACTGCACACACTGCACATGTCAGCAGGGGTGGTGGGAGGGGTGGGAGACAGAGGTCGCTGCTTGCAGACGTTGCTGGTGTGCATGAAGACCCACAACTGGTACGCATAGCTGATGCGTACCAGTCCAGCACCGGAGAGCTCAGCCAGGTAGTGGGGCTCCTCAGAGACATCAAACAGCAGCAGGCTGCCCATCATGCCCGCTTGGACTCCCACATGTCCCAAGTGGAGTCACACATGTCACGTGTGGACTCCCACATGTCACGTGTGGACTCCCACATGACCCGCGTGGAGTCCAAGTGGGATGTACTACATGAGATGACGGCGGTGCACAGGGACATTTTACAATGCCTCCGCCAGATGAACAGCAACCAGTCCACACCTCCCTGTGTGCCAACAACATCTGGTACTGAACAAACTGCAACTGCCACAGGGAGGGAGGAGGACTCTGGCGGAGAGTCCCCTGCACCGCAGCAGCCTGCACTTGAGGGCCCCCCCAAGAAGAGGGGTCGTCCGAGGAGGGGAAAGTGAGAGGCTGATGGCCAAGCGCAACTCCCAGGAAGCCTGAACCTGTTCTGGATTTTCGCCTTTGTGCACAGACTGTTCACCCTGTTGATGGCAACACTACTCCCACACATTGCATGGGGAGTATAAGTTGGAACAATGTGTCAGACAACAGTGGCCCCGATACTGGGGATCCTGTCTACCTGGACTTTCTATTCATCTAGGAACTTGGGATTGCAAGATTCATGTACAGCACAATCCATCCTATGCACTATTATCACAATAAACACACTAATACACCATAC
This sequence comes from Calotriton arnoldi, assembly GCA_963921515.1. Taxonomy (NCBI): domain Eukaryota; kingdom Metazoa; phylum Chordata; class Amphibia; order Caudata; family Salamandridae; genus Calotriton; species Calotriton arnoldi. The sequence continues at coordinate 13,664 of CAWUFW010029415.1, read as the reverse complement.
TTGCCTCTGTCGTGATTCCAACGTGGGTGCTGTTATGGGGATGATGAACTGCAAAATTACACAGTGTATGCGAACTGCAACAGCAAGGACAACACAGGCATGTGAGTACAGGCAACGTGACACATATGAGGGAGACACACCACCAGGGCTACACAACACATACACACCTAGGCCATCTGACTCATTGCCTACACTGATGTTGCCAGGGAAGACGGTGCAATGCACAGACACCACACCCATTCCCAGTTGTAGTCAAGTAGCCCACAGGTGCAGTAAGCAAATGGCAGTCAAATGTGTGACCACAGACAACGCACATCACTAAGTGAAGCACAGGTTTATTACACAGTAGCAACATGCCGTAACCACTACAGATGCAAGGTAACCCCACCTGGTAGCGGGCACACAGTCAACAACTGTAGACAGAAGGAAGTCCATGGGTGTGGCGCACATCACCTGTAGGGACACAACAGCTACCAGCCTGGATGTGCAATCACGTCGTCGGTGGACACAGTTGACCAAACGAATCTGAAAGTACCCTGTGAAGGACAGAAATGACACACAGTCAAAAGCAATGCAGTACAGGACAGAACAGCAAAACTCATGCACAATACATGTTACAAGATACCCACCCAGAACCAAGTTAGCATGTCAACACTGTTGGGGAGTACAGCCCACCTGTCACCACACATCGCAACACACATCCTGTCAAGTAGCCCATGGACACACTCCAACAGCACCAGAGCACCACCCACACATCATGCCAACTCACATCATTCACATGACACCTCAGGATACTCACATTCAGCTAAAGAAGTTGGTGATGAGCTGTGTGCGGACATCACCATCACCATCATCATCATCATCGTCACTGGCATCGTGGTCCAGGCCAGGATCCTCCACAGGTGGCGGATGTTGGTCATCGTCATCCTGGATGAGAGGCAACTCCTTCCGCACTGCCAGGTTGTGGAGCATGCAGCAGACGATGATAATCTTGCACACTTTCGCAGGGGCATATGGGAGGGACCCTCCGGTCTTGTCCAGGCAGCGGAAGCGGCTCTTCAGGAGACCAAAGGTCCGCTCAATCACTCTCCTGGTCTGACCATGTGCCTCATTGTAGCGCATCTGGGCAGGTGTCACAGGGTTCCTGAGGGGTGTCAGCAACCACGGCATGTTGGGGTATCCCGAGTCACCTACGGACAGACAAGTGCACATCAGCTGACTTGGAAAAGTGGGCGGAATACTACAGATCAGATCACACACAATGGCACAAAGTCAGTACACACCGACAAGCCAGGCACGCTGGTTCTGCATCTGTGCCATCAACCTGGGGATGCGATTACTCCTCATCACAAAGGCATCGTGTGCTGAACCAGGGAAACGGGCACACACGTGTGTGATGGTCATGTCTGCAAGACACACCACCAGTGCATTGACCGAGTGGTAGTGCTTGCGGTTCCTGTAGGCCTGCTCCTGGGCCTGTGGTGGTACCAAAGCCACATGTGTCCCATCAATGGAGCCAATGACATGCGGCATCCTCCCCAGGGCATAAAAGTCACTCTTCACGTCAGTGAGTCGTCGCAGTCTAGGGAAATAGATGTACCGGTTCAGGAAGAGCAACATTGCCGCCAAAACATCGCGGAGCACACGGCTGAACATGGTCTGTGACATCCCACCAGCAGACGCCACAGTATGTTGGAAGGTACCGGTGGCAAAGAAGTGTAGGGCTGCCATCACCTTCACCTTGGGGGTCAGCGCTGTAGGATACGGCCGGCCAGGCTGCAAATGTGGGGACAACTGCACTGCAAAATCCTCAATCAGCTGCCTGGTGAAGCGGTACCGTCGGATGCTGTCCCGTTCCACCATCGTTGCCAGGTCTGGGAATGGCCGATGGACAGCAGGAGCCCTGCAGTGCAGAGGAGAAGTAAGCAAGATCGTCAGTCACCCCACATATGCGGCATTGAACACACTCAAGATCCCAACATACATCATCATGAGGCACAACTACATGAAGTGTGCAGTACCGGAACGACATTTATGGTACATACATGGCCAACATCTGTCAACACGGTCCTACAGGTGGCATCAATTTGTCCCAGGTTGGCCCATTGGATATCATGATGCTGTGTCACAGTCACCCCCCAGTGACATGTGAGGACAGATGTGCCCCAGGCACCACAGCTCAACGACAGGCACATTCCCAGGGACCCTGTAATGCCACATGGACACTGGCATCACCTGGAGTATCATGTGTACACCACAACAAAACAAACATGACCCCCACAGGTAGTGGCCACACTTGCCATGGCAGGAGAGCCATGGACGTCTGTGACACACACGCACAACATCAGAGTCCATGCACACACAACGTGGATGTGGAGACTGTCTCCCATTGTGCACATGAAATCAGAGACATTGTAAACACTACATGCACAAAGACTGTGGAGGGCCATCACTATTGTGCCACTGGGACACCCTGGCGCAAACATACCGTCCCACATGGGACTCACGGGGTATGTGACATGACATACACAAACACCACTGTGAAATGTGACCATGGCACATGCACAGATATGAACAGTTGCACATCACAGTGGTCACGTACACGTAACACCCATGATCCTGTCCCCATGAACACGTGCACAGCCTGGGGGTGGCTGCCCACAGGTGACACCCACAGGACAACATGTACACCAACATACACACAATAGGAAATGCAGCCTTACATGCCTTATGATAAGGTTTGGACAGGCTGTCGTGATGTAGGTGTGCCCCTCACTCCCTGGGAGCTATCTGTGGCTGGCATATGTCCATCTGAGACAGGCATGCTGACATATGCCAGTCACATGTACAGTGATGCGTTGTACTACAATGGACCGATCGGTGCCTCCGGCCGGCCCATTGCATTCAATGTGTGCGGGTACGCGTTGTACCCCTGTGCGCGTTGTACTGCAATGGACCGATCGGTGCCTCCGGCCGGCCCATTGCATTCAATGTGTGCGGGTACGCGTTGTACCCCTGTGCGCGTTGAACAGCAATGGACCGATCGGTGCCTCCGGCCGGCCCATTGCATTCAATGTGTGCGGGTACGCGTTGTACCCCTGTGCGCGTTGAACAGCAATGGACCGATCGGTGCCTCCGGCCGGCCCATTGCTTTCAATGTGTGCGGGTACGCGTTGTACCCCTGTGCGCGTTGAACAGCAATGGACCGATCGGTGCGCACCCATTGACAATGGGCTTGCCTGGCAACGGACGCGTTTTCGAATATTTGAACGAGTCGGTTGCTGGAAAATCAGTTGGTCACCCACAACAATGTTGCAAAATCATGTATGTCATGAAGTTGAAGATTTGAAGGATGCTGTGGGCGTGTTTTGGTGCTGCTATTCCATGGATTGGCCAGATTCAGAAGATGCAAACGACTTGGACCTATCACTTTGGACACAAGGGACAGTATCTGCCTCTCCAGCACATATATATTGCTGCATGTTCCCCTGAGAGCCCACTTGCCTGCACTACATGCTCCAGGACGACATCTGCCACTGCACTGCTGCTGTCTCTGCCCCTCTGGACCCTGCAATGGCACGTACTGTGGAGAGAGCCCCAGCCTTCAGCCTTGAGGAGAACCAGGCCCTGCTGGACAGCCTACTTCCACAGTACAGCAAGCTGTATGGGACACCAGGGGAGCAGGTGAGTGTTCTGTGCACTGCCTTTCTGAATGTGCATTTTGTCTGACTAGCAAGGCTGAGAATCAGCACACCACTGGCTAGCAGGCTCACTGAGTAATTGTCACCCCCCATAGTGTGTAGTGACTTGCACTGGACAGGTATGGTGCAGTGACAGTGCTTCTGAACAGGGTTTTACTCCCCATGCTATGATACCATGAAGTGACTTCTGGAAAACTGTCCATGGGCAGCCGTGCACTGCCTGGGTACACCATGTGCCCCTGTGATTGCGACATGTATATGCAACTGTGTCATGCACGGATATGTTGCATGTGTAGTAATGTCCTTATCACTTTGTCATCCTGACAGGCTTCTGCCCATCGGAAGCATGAGATCTGGAAGGACATCGTCCGGGCTGTCCGGTCCGTGGGGGTCTACAAGCGCCGGATCCGCAACTGCCAAAAGAGGTGGCAGGACCTTCGGGGCTGGACCCGGAGGATTGCACGGGTCCAGCTGAAGCTGTCGCCTCCTCGCAGGAGGGGCGGAACACGGACCCTGACCCCCACATGCTCAGGATCCTGGCGGTGGTCTTTCCAGACCTGGATGGGCAGCTGAAGGCCAGAGAGCAGCAAGGAGGGGGTGAGTCAAAGACTACACTGTGTACTCTGTCTAACATGTTATGTGCCCTCCTCGGGCCAGGTTGAACTGCCACAGTACAGCAGTCATGTTGTCCAGGAGCCATGTCCCTCTATTGTGCACTGCCCACTCCTCATCTGATACCCAGGTGTGGCCCTTACATGCAGGGAATTCTGTCACTTAGGACTGTGTCCTTGCAGTTTGCTTGACTCAAGGTGGGAGACAGCATCTGTTTCCCTGACTCTGTGGTGGGCATCATGGGTGGGTCCATTGCTTACACAATGCCTGTATTCTGACATGTATTCAGCGTGTTACTTTGATCTGTGGTCCAATTGCTGAGCTGATCCACCACATGTGGCTGGGGTACCTGGCACACACCCATGCTGCGGGTGGGAACAATGTTTGGGCCCCAGGAGTATGTATATGACGTGTGTCACACATACTTAGCCAGCTGCCTACAGTCCAGGGCTCATCCCTCATTCATGTGGGGCTGGACAGTCATGCCTACTCCAGGCCATACAATACACTCTGTACTCCCACTCCCGTGTATCAGAGGACACATTGTGCACAGTGATTTGCCCCTCAGGTGTCTGCCTCTGTGTCAGTGTGCTGTGGATTAGTCGCCAGGACTGCTGTGGAGTTTCTTGGTAGGGGCTCAGCATGCCACTGGAGATGTGACCATAGGAGACGATACTTGTGTGACACATAGGTGTCTGATCAGCTGCCCATGCAGACTGGGGCATGTAAATGTGAAGTTCAGGCAGCTGTTCCCCATGCACAGCAGAGTGTGAGGGGCTCAGGTTCAGAGGGTAGTGTCACAGGTCTCCCATATGTCCAATAGGTATGACCTGGACAGATGAGGGTTAAGAGGATGTGTTGTGGGGGATGTACATGTGCACTTGTGCAGCTCCAGGACTTGCATTCCCCATGACCTACTATTGTGACACAGTGCAGAGTGTTGTTGTCTGGCTGCAAAGTCATACATCACTGAGACAGTGATGTATGACTTTGCAGTCATGCCTCCGCCATGGCATGTGTCTACTGATTGGTGATCCTGCAGGGGAGTGACATGTGCTACATGCACACCATAGTGGCGCTGGCTATCAGGACATGGGTGCATCATGGTGTCTGTCGCTGGTATGCATCACATGCATTTCCTATTTGACTCTGGGCATCCCTTACATCCGTAAACCTGTACTGACTCAGTGGCAAGAGCTGTGATGTGTCCACACCGTGTCCTCTGCACTGTCCAACTACTGTGTACTTGGTGCATGTGTCAACACTGGGGTGTTGCAATCCAACAGACACCAGACAGATGGGTGCAAGGCCATGTGGGATGTGAGTGCCATGCTTGGCATCAGACTGACAATTGACTTCTCCTGTTCAATTAGTGCACTTTTAGCAATGTACAACTAATGATGCCAGGGCTTGCTCTGTGATGTGCTGTGCTCACAGTGGTGTGTGCGTTATGTGCAGGTGACTGATGTCTGTCTGTTTCCCCATTGTTTGCAGATACATCCACGGCCACGGAAGGGGACAGCTCCACGGACCAGGAGGAGCCGGAGAGCCAGACTGGGTCAGCAGCCGAGGAGTGGTCGGAGGGACCCAGTGGCACGGAGGGCGAGGGAGCCACACCGAGGAGTCCTCAGCAGCATCCACCTCAGCTGAGGACCAGAGCAACTCGGAGGATGACTCCCTTGTGGAGGCGGGTGTCAGCAGCCACCACACCCCAGCTAGTGTTGCTGTCCCCGCCACCACCAGCACCACCACCGCCCTCCCATCGGCTCCCATTCCCCAGGTCCGTGGAGGCTCCCATGTCCGGGAGCGTGTCTCCTTTGGGCCAGGCACCGCACCCCCTGCCCCTGTGTCCCCTGCTGCCCTGAGTGAGGAGTCTGTGTACCTCCTTCGCCAGCTCCATGTAGGGCAGACAGCCATGCTGAGTGTCCTCCATGCGCACACCGCGCTGTTGACTCAGCTGGTGTCGTTCATGGAGGGCATCTCATCGGGCATGTCTGACCTACAGAGGGGCAATAGGTCCATGGACTCCTCCCTGACGGCAGCAGTGTCCCTCCTCAAACGGTCCCTCACCCCTCCTGCCTCTGCTCCATCCACACTCCCCAGCACCTTACCCATCCCAGGCACACACACACTGGCACACACCAGCACACACACATCCAGCACACTGACACACACGCCAATGACAAAACGCACACGCAAGCACATTCAGGGGACTGAAGCCAGACTCACAGGGGATGGGGCCCTGGAACACACACACGCATCCACATGCACTGCGCAGTCCTCAGTTCCCTCTCCCTCCAAAGCACCCTCCCTTGCCTCACCTGCAACCCCAAAGTCACAGCAGCTCTTCCTCTGTGACCTCGGCCTCTTCCCCACCGATGAAGCTGCTCCAGCATCCCGGGGGAAGAGGAAGCCCACCCACACGGAGCAGAGTGCCCCTCGCCCCCGGACACCCTCCCCAGGCGCAGACGGACTGAGGCCCCCACCCGCAAGTCCCCCGGAGTGCTAAGAGCAAGACCCCGCCACCGCCCTGCAGCTCAGGCACAAGGTCTCCGTCCTCCATCCCTCAGGCCCCCACTGCACAGGTGCCCCCACCACACCCTGCCCCAGGTTCCCCCACCCACAGATATACCATCCCCAAGATGCTCCGGCCTTCTCCCCCTGCCACTTGCTCTCCCAGCACCACACCCCCGCTGCGCTTGTCTGTGCCACTGATGTGGTGAGGGTGTCCCCCCTCTGTCCAACCCACCTTGCCTGTTCCCCATTCTCCTCCCCTGGAGGTAGGCACTGCAGTGGAGTCCACTACCGCCCTGTCTGACTTGGGCACTGCAGTGGCGGACCTGTCCACCCCATCTGCAGGGTCCACTGCAGTTGTGCCGGCACCCACGACATCTGTGTCATGCCCCCAGTTGTGCCGGCACACACCATGTCAGACACCTCCACTGCAGTTGTCAGTGGCTCTCCAGCACCCACCACCCCTTCCCTGACTCCCCCTGGTGAGCCCTGATCCTGTCCCTGCGGTGCCTGGCCTGCCCCCCGGTTGCCCCTCCTAGTGGATTGTCCCTGGTATTGTGCAGGCATGCGTAGGGTGACATCTGCCAGTGTCACCCTGTTTGAACTTTGACAATGGACTGGCCATTGGCCTTTGCTCTTTTTCAGGACTTCGTTTGGCCTCAACACATATGCTGAATAAAGCAACTTTCTTTTCTCTAGTGCTCATGCTTCAGATGTACATGTTGTTGGTGCAGCTAACCATGCCCTTGCTGCAGTGATGGTGATATCTGGTCTCATGATTATGAAGTGTTACTGTGCAGGAACCCATGTGGTCCAGGGGGAATGTGTCCTATCATGTGGTGTATCCATGTCATCAATAGCAGCATCTGAGGGTGTCATGTGTTCAGTATTTGGCAATGGGTTTCCTACTTACATTGGCAATTTCATATCTGTGGCTTCCACCCCTGCACATCTGTTGTGCCTGCCATCGTTGCATTTGTCTACTTCCCTGACTGTGTTGCCATCTCCAGTGGACATGCAGGTTTGGGCATCAATGGGGAGGGACTCATCCGTGTAGTCAGTGCAACATTGCTATACAAGTGTGTTGGATCTGTGCTGATGATTCCGTTGGCACATCCATGACCAGACTGATGTGATGGGAGCCCTCATTTGGTGCTAATTGTTGATTGTGTGACCAAGTGCTCAGCTGACATGATGGGGCCCTACTGAGGCAACATATGGCACAGCTTTCCTCACACAGGAGTGGAGTCCCCTCATGGCAGTGTGTACACGTGTGACATTGCCTGCGCCCAAGGTGTGTGTTGTATGTGCATGTCTGTGTGTTCACTTCCATTCATCTGCGCATGCTGTGATCCCTAGTGTTGTACCTGTTTGTGATGCTTGCTGACTTGAGCTATGTTCCCCCAAAGTCTTCTCCCTGTGTTCTCTGTGATGTGGGTGCATGGCACATTACTGGTCATCAGGGTGTCACCCATAGGTGTGTTTGCTGTCAGGGCAGAGTTTGTGTGCTGACGCAGATGGGTCACAGTCAGGTTTCCCTTTGGCACTTGTTGTTTGCCCCTGTCATGTGATTTCCAGTTTGTGTTATCTTTCAGTGATTGTGACACGTTGTGTGTGTGACTGCTGGCACTCCTTAGGGTCCGGGCTGCAATGTTGGTTGTTGTCTATGTGTGTTCTTTGTGGGTGACCTTGGCTTCTTCATTGGTGTGTGGCTGTGGCTGGGATCCCATTGGTCGGTGTGGTATTGCCGTCATGTCCATGTACAGCGTAGTGTGCAGTGTGTCAGACATTCAGGAGTCTTGTTGAGTGTCCATGTGTGATGTGTTTCTACACCTTGGTTCCCACCCACCACCCTGGAATAGTAATGGGTGCATGTGCAATGTCACCAGTGCATGTGTACTTCACTGCTGCACATTGTTGGAGGTCGAGGGGTGTGGTGTTGAGTGTGTGCAGATGAGAGTTGTTGCCCGGCTAGTCCCCTGCCTCCATGTTGGCCTTGGCTTACTGGCCATGCTGATTGATTTGTGCTTGTGTAGGTGTGATGGTAGTTAGTTGCTCAGGACACCTGACTGTGGTTCACAGTGTGAACGACATTTAGCTTTGTCATCACAGTGGTATTTTTCTTCAGCCCAGGGTCACCACATTGTAGGGGCCCTGGGGGTGGTGCTGTGGTGTGTCTGTGACTTGCTGTGTCAGTTGTTGTTCCTACGTGCCTGTGTGACATGTGTGTTTTGTGCTCCCTCTCACCTGTCAATGCCTGCTTGCCCACATAGGGGATTTGGATCCATGAGTTACCTTAGTGTGGCAGTGTATGCACATCTGTATGATTGGTATTCAGCTCTCCTCATGTGTTGTGTTGTTGCCTGGGGACAATGGCACCCCCACCCCTCACCTGCTGTGTATGATGACAGTGTTGGTCTGCCTGTTTGTGTTTGTGCATCTGCACCACTGCATTGGCATATCTTGGGTGTGCCATTGGCTGTATGTTGTTTGGTGTGTTTCCCCTGCTGTCCCTGGGACTCCTAGGTCATCGGTCAGCACAGTGATCATGGTTTGTGTGTCCCATTGCTGCCATGGTATGGTATCTGTTCACCTCACATCTGCTGTCTCCACAGGGTATCTGCATTTGTGTGCCCATTGGTGCAAATATGTGGTTCTGCATTCTGATGGTCACTTCTGTCATTGTGTCATTGATGACTGTTGACGGTCTCAGCCACCATGGGTGTTGTTTGTCTGCACATGGCCAAAGGAATGTTTCATTTGCACTGCAGTATTTGGCTCCCCCAATTTATGTTGCAATGGGACACATACACTACTTTGCCACAGATGAGTTTTTGGTTCTGTGACCAGGAATGATCCATGCAGTTTGGCAGTTGCAGCTCTTTCTTTGTCAACAATTACCTTTTGGTCACTGTGATGATGAGGGTGTAGACCCCATTGCCACAATGGTCAAAATGTGCTTCAGCTATGGACCCCACACTTGCCTTTTGGTCACTGTGATGATGGGGGTTTAGACCCCATTGCCACAATGGTCAAACTGTGCTTCAGCTATGGACCCCACACTTACCTTTTGGTCACTGTGATGATGGGGGTTTAGACCCCATTGCCACAATGGTCAAAATGTGCTTCAGCTATGGACCCCACACTTGCCTTTTGGTCACTGTGATGATGGGGGTTTAGACCCCATTGCCACAATGGTCGAAATGTGCTTCAGCTATGGACCCCACACTTGCCTTTTGGTCACTGTGATGATGGGGGTTTAGACCCCATTGCCACAATGGTCGAAATGTGCTTCAGCTATGGACCCCACACTTGCCTTTTGGTCACTGTGATGATGGGGGTTTAGGCCCCATTGCCACAATGGTCATGGGCTGCTTGCATTGTGGGTGCCACACACATATATGTGTGGCACATGTGCTAGGGGGTCACATTGTATGTTCAATGTCATGTTCGGTGTTGTAGGCATTTGACACAGCCTGCTCACACGCTTGTCATGGTGGTGGGGGGATGTCTTAATCTTGCATTCCCTAGGTTGTGGTGTGCTTGTTGTGTCATGCATTGTCCATCCTATGAGTGGGGGTGGTAGTAGTGGTAGGCATCCAGCCCCCCTGGCTAAGGGTGGTAGTAGTGGTGGGCATCCTGCCCCCCTGGGTGAGGGTGGTAGTAGTGGTAGGCATCCTGCCCCCCTGGTTGAGGGTGGTAGTAGTGGTAGGCATCCAGCCCCCCTGGCTAAGGGTGGTGGTAGGCATCCAGCCCGCCCTGGGTGAGGGTGGTAGTAGTGGTAGGCATCCTGCCCCCCTGGCTAAGGGTGGTAGTGGTGGTGGGCATCTGGCACCCCCTGGCTAAGGGTGGTAGTAGTGGTGGGCATCCTGCCCCCCTGGGTGAGGGTGGTAGTAGTGGTAGGCATCCTGCCCCCCTGGTTGAGGGTGGTAGTAGTGGTAGGCATCCAGCCCCCCTGGCTAAGGGTGGTAGTAGTGGTAGGCATCCAGCCCCCTGGCTAAGGGTGGTAGTAGTGGTGGGCATCCTGCCCCCTGGGTGAGGTGGTAGTAGTGGTGGGCATCCTGCCCCCTGGGTGAGGGTGGTAGTAGTGGTAGGCATCCTGCCCCCTGGCTAAGGGTGGTAGTAGTGGTGGGCATCCTGCCCCCTGGGTGAGGGTGGTAGTAGTGGTAGGCATCCAGCCCCCTGGCTAAGGGTGGTAGTAGTGGTGGGCATCCTGCCCCCTGGGTGAGGGTGGTAGTAGTGGTAGGCATCCTGCCCCCCTGGGTGAGGGTGGTAGTAGTGGTAGGCATCCTGCCCCCCTGGTTGAGGGTGGTAGTAGTGGTAGGCATCCAGCCCCCTGGCTAAGGGTGGTGGTAGGCATCCAGCCCCCTGGCTAAGGGTGGTAGTAGTGGTAGGCATCCTGCCCCCCTGGGTGAGGGTGGTAGTAGTGGTGGGCATCCTGCCCCCTGGCTAAGGGTGGTAGTAGTGGTGGGCATCCTGCCCCCTGGGTGAGGGTGGTAGTAGTGGTGGGCATCCTGCCCCCCTGGGTGAGGGTGGTAGTAGTGGTAGGCATCCTGCCCCCTGGGTGGGGGTGGTAGTAGTGGTAGGCATCCAGCCCCCCTGGCTAAGGGTGGTGGTAGGCATCCAGCCCCCCTGGCTAAGGGTGGTAGTAGTGGTGGGCATCCTGCCCCCTGGCTAAGGGTGGTAGTAGTGGTGGGAATCCTGCCCCCCTGGGTGAGGGTGGTAGTAGTGGTGGGCATCCTGCCCCCCTGGGTGAGGGTGGTAGTAGTGGTAGGCATCCTGCCCCCTGGGTGGGGGTGGTAGTAGTGGTAGGCATCCAGCCCCCCTGGCTAAGGGTGGTGGTAGGCATCCAGCCCCCCTGGCTAAGGGTGGTAGTAGTGGTGGGCATCCTGCCCCCCTGGGTGAGGGTGGTAGTAGTGGTAGGCATCCTGCCCCCTGGGTGGGGGTGGTAGTAGTGGTAGGCATCCAGCCCCCCTGGCTAAGGGTGGTGGTAGGCATCCAGCCCCCCTGGCTAAGGGTGGTAGTAGTGGTGGGCATCCTGCCCCCCTGGGTGAGGGTGGTAGTAGTGGTAGGCATCCTGCCCCCTGGGTGGGGGTGGTAGTAGTGGTGGGCATCCTGCCCCCCTGGCTAAGGGTGGTAGTAGTGGTGGGCATCCTGCCCCCCTGGGTGAGGGTGGTAGTAGTGGTAGGCATCCTGCCCCCTGGCTAAGGGTGGTAGTAGTGGTGGGCATCCTGCCCCCTGGGTGAGGGTGGTAGTAGTGGTGGGCATCCTGCCCCCTGGCTAAGGGTGGTAGTAGTGGTGGGCATCCTGCCCCCCTGGGTGAGGGTGGTAGTAGTGGTAGGCATCCTGCCCCCTGGGTGGGGGTGGTAGTAGTGGTGGGCATCCTGCCCCCTGGCTAAGGGTGGTAGTAGTGGTAGGCATCCTGCCCCCCTGGGTGAGGGTGGTAGTAGTGGTAGGCATCCTGCCCCCCTGGTTGAGGGTGGTAGTAGTGGTAGGCATCCAGCCCCCTGGGTAGGGGTGGTGGTGCGCATTCAGGCCCCTGTGTGCATATGTGGCATTGGTGATGGGCATCCCGCCCCTATGGTGCTGCTGTTGCTGGTGTAAGTATATTCAGATTCCCAGTGTATGTGTGTGATGTGTCGTGTACGTGTTGTATGTGTTTTGTGGTTGGTGTCTGACTTACCTTCTGCGCCGTACGCGTCCGTGCCTGTTCCGGTAGTAGATGTAGAATATTGGTATGATCGGGACGAAGGGATTCATGGTTGGTTTGTGTCGTTCGTCCTTCTCGTTGCTTCGCGTCGTCCTCGTCGCTTGGCTCGTCCTCGTCGCTTCGCGTCGTCCTCGTCGGTGCTGTGTTCGTCTCGTAGCCGTGGATCGTGTTGTGGCGCGATTCGGAGCTTATGTGCGCCTCTCCCGGATGCTTTGACGTGCCGTGCGTAGCGGACGGGTTCGGCGCGTCACGGAAAGCGCATCGTACTTGTCCGGCCGGACGGGGCTGCATTTTCCCTTCCGTGCGACTCGATTCGGCGTTTCCGGATTCGCCTCGGTCGGAGAACAGGACCTGGTTTGGGTGAGTACGGCTCGGCCGGGATTTTTGCTGTTGTGCGCATCGTACTTGCTCGTTCGGTGTGCTGTACGGATCGGTCGGGAAACTGGCTTTCGCATGGCTTTTTTCCCGACCGAATAGTATTGGGTGCGCCTCCGACCGAGATCGGAATCGGCCCCTAAAGATATATAAATTACTATTCCCACTGCAGTCAATATTAAGTCAGAGAAAGTGCTGGACACTAAAAATATATAATTTACTACTCCCAATCCAGTCAGTATTAAGTCAGGGAAAGTGCTAAACACTAAAGATATATAAATTACTATTACCACTCCAGTCAGTATTAAGTGAGAGAAGGTGCTAGACACTAAACATATCTAAATTACTATTCCCACTTCAGTGACTATTAAGTCAGAGAAGGTGCTGGACATTAAAGATATAAAAATTACTATTCCCACTCCACTGAGTACTAAGTCAGGGAAGGTGCTGGACATTAAAGATATAAAAATTACTATTCCCACTACACTAAGGGGCCGATTCCGATTCGGGCCGGAAAACATACCGACCGACTCGGTACGGGAATTTAGTCCGACCGACTCGGACCGGCGCTGTACGACCCGGGTAGTACGATGAAATGCATGTGAAATCCGACAGACTCGGACGGAATACAAAACGACCGACCGAGCCGGACGGAAACAACCCATCCGGCCGGGAAATCACGCGAAACGAACCGACCGACACGCACCCGGATTGAACCCGAACGAAACGTACCCGCGAACTCCGACCCGCGT